>APFE031335297.1:41396-53110 GCA_000404065.3 Pinus taeda
TTACTTGATTTGTGGTTCTCTCATTGTTGTTGTCATACATTCATTGACTAAAAAAGATAGAATGCACACTTCTAAAATTAGCATTTCAGCTTGTGAATTAATGTTCATGCTTGAATCGAAGAGGATCACCTTAAATCCCAGATTTATTAAGCAATTGGGGATTGAAAAATAAATAAATAAATAAATAATCGTGGCCCTTGAAGGTTTCCTGGCTGGATCTTATGGGTTTCATTGTTTCTGTAGCAGCATTGACCGCCAGAGATCCATGAGGATTTTCCCAGGAAATCGTATACCGTTATGGGTACCTTTGTTTTTAACTTGAGCACACCCCCAAAACATTTTTGCCATTGACAGATCCGGGCAATTTTTTTTTCGGCCTGGGCATGCACCTGGGCATACGTTTTTTCTCTCTGAGAAGATTCAAAGCAGCAGAGGGGAGAGAATCGGTAATAAGTTGAAGCAGTGTGCAGAATTCGTTCACAAATCTTTTACACTCATCTATTCTTCAAAACAATATTTTTTTTTGTTATTGCAAAAATTAGGGACACTCAGTTAAACACTCTCCAAAGCCCTTTTTTTTCCGCAATAAGGGTTCTCTATAAAATTAAAAAGGAGAAAACAACATAGCGAATTGGTATTCTTATATTGATGGCAGACTCCAGTAGTATCCTGGAATCTGAAAGTCGAGAGGACCTCTCTCCTTACTATCAAATTCTAGAACAACAATATTCTCAAAATCAACGAGAAATAAAAATTATAAATTCTCATTTAATTTTCATGGTGAGGTATCTAGGGATCTCTATCTTTAAGGAATTTTAAGAAGTTCATCATTTTATCCCTGGGCGCATCGGAGCAAGGAACATCAATGTGATTGTAATTAATGGAGTATGGAAACCGGGCCTTCAAATTAGACCACAACTAATTTTTTGTATAGGGTTGTATATTTTTATGTCCTTCAAATTAGACCACAACTAATTTTTTGTATAGGGTTGTATATTTTTATGTATCATTTAGGGGAGAGGTTTTTATTGTTGTGCTGGGATAGTAGTTTTTATAGTGTTGGTTGAACGCATCCACTAGAAAATGACAAAAAAAACATTTATAGTTAAGCTATATAATTTATTAAATTATGTTTAAAATGGGTCCATATATTGATTGGGTACATTAGCTTTTAGTATCAAAATTTGACAAGACATAATGATTTACAAAATAAGACAAAATAAATGTGCAAACATTCCATTCAATTTCAATCTTCCATTAATTTACAGTATGAAGCCACGGTGTGTGAAATTGCGTACATAAATTAAACATTCAGAAATTGACAGATCATGTTCATAACTATAATCATTCCAAACAAATTCAACAATTCAGGCCCACTTTCATTTACAAGAACACTTTCATGTATTTTTTCCAAAAAAACAAAAGGCAACACTCTCATTTACATGCCCATTTAACATGGACTATGAATCAAATTTCCATTTTGAACAACATTCACTGATACAAAAGAAGACTAAGTTTCTATTATTGAATAAACATTCACTAACACAAATAAATTTTAACAATGTGCAAGTTGTTGCAGCGATGTCATGAGTTTCAATTGCATCTCATACGAGGAATAGGAGAAGGCGAGGGACCAGAGGTGTCCAACTATGATGCACTTCATCACATGAAGAAAATGAGGATGATGTAATGTTCTCAACGCTCCCAACAATGATGTTGAGATTGACCATGTGGTGGCGGATTATCCTGTTTCACCACCAACCACAATGCCACCGTCAACCACAATACAAGGTGTAATCTCAACAAAAAATATCAATACCATAAGAGGGTGGAAAAAGGAAGACATGCTAGCTACAATTGATGATGTAGAGCTTAGGGGATATTTAGTACGTGCACCTTCAAGGAAACATGGGATTGTTACCTCAAACATACATTATTGGATAAATAAGATTACTCATACAAAGCGTAGAGGACATGTTACAGTTATTATTGAAGAGGAGGAGGCCAAGGTGGTTGTGTGGTGAAAGGAGAGGGTCCAATTGGGACATTGGTTAGTGATCCAGGTGGATCTCCAAACACTAATGGCATGGAAAAAGCTCAAAATTAAAAGTGGCTGAAAGATGATTAACTTGATATCAGATCGAAGTACCCGTTGCCCTAATTCCAACAGTGCAAACGACAATCCAACACGATTCCGGATGAGGAAGATAGAGGTAGTCAAAGTTGGGTTAACTTTTTGTTGACTGGACAAGATTAATGAAGACACAATTTGGAATTTTTCCGAGCGATGAAATCTGGCCAACTTTGGCCAGATTCTAGGTGTTGGGTGGCGAGCCACCAACCCCACCACCCCAACTATTCAATGTAATATTTATGGAGGGTTGGGCCACGACCACCGACCCCTCCCCACATCCCACGAAACCACCATTAACCAGCACGGAGTTTGGGTGGCCCGACCCTTGGGGCGCGAAACCAACCCCTAACCCCAACTACAATTCAAAAAGCATACCTTAATGAGAATACGGAGCTGGAGGAGGTGGGGTGGATGGGCCGTGCAAGGTGGGCCCAGCCCAACACATTTTAAAATAAAAAGATTTATTGTGTAAAAAAAGGACGAGGCGGGGTTTGACTGTCTGACCTCCTCCGTATTAAACAGATCTTAAACCAACTCAGCCAACGGATTTCTTATGAAATCCATCAACACATTTTCTATTTAACATGTAGTTTATCAGTGCGTCCATGCAGAGGACGCAATGCATAAGAGCTCATATGAAGAAGTTAGAGCAAGTCAAAGTTTAAGTTTTACTTAGACACATGGCACACGTAGATGACATGGAAAGACCCTTCAGCAAATGGGGAGGTGCCAAGTGGCAGGCCACCATTGACCTCGTATTTCAGAAATCGAATGTCACAGGCGGATCGGCGTTAAAGAATCAGCCCTAGAACAAGTCAGGGTGTAATGCGATGAATCGGGCCCCAGAGTACCCAGGTTTCGATGCGATAATCACAATCTCACATCACAAAAGTGCAGAGTCCCGTATATCTATTACTCCCCCCCAACTTCGTTGATTGTGAATTGCGATGGATCCTGGATGCGATAAGATTATGGATTCCAGTTAATAGTTCTGTTGGGTCCACCGTATCGTAATCACTCATCCCCCTGCCGCGTTCACAGACCATAAGACCATCAGTTCTCCACTGATTACAATTTTCGATGAAACAGTTGCTGGATAGATAATGGACCGTTGCACGACAATTTTTTTGCCCAGTTAGTGCAAATTGTAGGTTCATGTCAGAAATGGTGCAATTTGTGGAGCGAATATTAGGAGAACTAAGAGAAGTCATAACTTCCTCAGTTTTCCACCAAATGTGATGTAAAAAGAGGCTAGACAGCCATGTTTGGACATTTTGGACTCATTGGAGCAGGTTTCAAAAGCATTTGATCATTGTAAAGACATGTTTTTACACTTTTGTGCATAATAGAGAGGCCCAACCCATTAAAAGCTGGACCAAGGAGACGTAACCCAGGAGGGGTGAACTCCTTTATCATGTTCCTGTTGCAATTTGTTTTTTTATGATGTTCTGTACATGTTTATGTTGTTTTTCAGTTTCTTATTTATTCAAAGTTTCTCATAAAATTAACATAAGAACTCATCATTGCACTTGCCAAAATTTATGAATCCTTAACCACAATGAAAGCATTTTGTTTCTAATCTAAGGAGGATCTTAGAACATCAATCTAATATTGTAAATCAGATCATTTTGGTATCAGAGATCTAGGTTTTCTTTGTGAAATAAGGATTTGACTGTTTTCAAGTTTATGTCATGCTTACAAGGTTAAAACTCAAAAGAGGAGGGAAGCTGGTTGGAAGCCCTGAAGTTGGGTCAAGGGGAAGGAGAGGAAGTTTGTCACAATATCCAACACTAGTTCAGCCTCAGTTTGCAGTTGAGACTCCAAAGATAATCTCTCATGAAGGAGAACCTACAAACATTACAAAAGATGAGAAGACCTTTAGAAAAGCTTTCTTTGATATCACAGAGATGGTAAAGGTCCTTTGTGAAGACAAGAATACCAGGTTTCAATGGGAAAGTTCCAAACCTCCCAAAGGAGAAGGCTCTTCAGGAGGAGTTAATGGAAATGGAGAAAAACCTACACCCTCTTCACCATCTTCTTCATCTTCTTCCTCACAAGAATCTTCAACCTCCTCCACTAATACAACCCTTACAAATACTCATCATCATACTTCAAAAAGAACTCATAAATCACCTTTTTTAAAACTTGATATTAAATTTGATTTGCCCATGTATAATGGTGAAGTGAATGCAGAGAAGCTTGATAATTGGATTCGTCAGTTGTAGGTTTATTGTAGGATTCAAAATCTTCAAGAGGATGACATAAAGATTCAATTATCTTCCTTGAGAATGGAGGGTGTAGCACTAGTATGGTGGGAATCAAAGACCCAAGAGGAGATTAAAAAACACGGCAAGATCTCAATTTCTTGGAACGATTTAATTGTTGCAATCAAAATACAATTCTACCCTCTAGCTTATATGGAGATTACACCCAAGAATAAGAAATGTATCTACAATAAATTTGCTCATATGCTTTCTAGGCCCATTGTTAGTGCAACTACTTTACTCAAGCATAATTTTGTTTTACATGAAAGTTATATTGAGCAATATGCATTAAATAATGACTTTCAAGATGATTATGTAAACTTGAGTCAAGGTGACCAAGTAGAGGAATTGGATTATCATTTGCATGATAACTTGTTGTACCATCCTGGCAAGCTTTGTATTCCACAGGAGAAAGAGTTAACATCATAAGAGAGGCACATACTTCTCTTATTGCTGGTCATTTGGGTGTAAGTAAGATGGTGACACATCTACAGAGGTATTTTTATTGGCCTCGTATGCTTGAAAGTGTGTCTCATTTTATTAAAGGATGTTCATTATGTGCAATAAGTAAGCCTAGCAATAGGAAGTTAGGATTGGACACACCACTTCTAGTTCCTTCATGATCGTGGGAGAGTGTTTCTATGGATTTTGTAAGAGGTATTCCATTGTAAAAAAAGAGGTCATGTTTATTTGTATGTAGTTGTGGATAGGTTCAACAAAATGTTTATTTTGATTCCATGTAAAAAACAAGTTACAGCTGAACAAACTACTCAATTATTCTTTCAGAATGTTTGAGTGCATTTTGGATTGCCCACATCCATTGTTAGTGATCGAGATTATTGCTTTGTTGGGAATTTTTGTTCAAGCTTGTGGGGATTCATGGACACCAAATTGAAAAAGAGTCAAATTTTCATCCAGAAATAGATGGTCAAACAGAAGTGGTGAATAGAACAATGATACATCTTCTTTGTGGGTATTGCAACAAGCATCCTGAGTTGTGGGATGAACATTTGCACTATATTCAACATGCTTACAACTGAGCCAAGCACTCTTCAACTCAAACTTCACCATTTGAAGCATGCTTGGGATACTTGCCTAAATCTCCTTTGGATTTTATTTTTGGAAAATATGTTACTATTGAAGGTCATAGCGATGTAGACAAATCAAGAAATATCATTGAACAAATCCAATTGGTACACCAAAAGGTTCAAGAAAAGTTTGAGAAAAGCCAAGGCAAGCACAAAGCAAGGCATGAAAAACATCGTCAAGATCACAAGTTCCAAGTTGGTGATGAAGTTTGGCTTCACATTAACAAAGAAAGGCTCCAAGGAGAAGGTAAAAAGCTAAAAGTAATTAGACATGGTCCATTCATAATTTTGGAAAAGATTGGTAACAACGCCTTCAGGTTGGATTTGCCTTCATATATGCAAATTTATGATGTTGTTAATGTTGATAATTTAAGGTTGTATGAGCCTCCTTTGATTGAAGATCAATGAGAGAATATTAAAATTCCATCTATTGAAGAATTTTCTCCAGAATTCCTTGATGAGCTTCAACAAGACACTATAGTTGACAAAAGAATAAGGACATCAAAAAGGGGAAGTATTGATTATCTTCGAGTGGGGCTCAAGGGTACAAATCCTTTAAAATCCAAATGGATATAGGTTAAAAGGGTGAGCATAATAGAGAGGTCCAAGCCATTGGAAGCTGGACTAAGGAGACGTAGCCCAGGACGGGTGAAATCCTTTATCATGTTTATGTTGTAATGTTGTTTTGATGATGTTGTGTACATGTTTATGTTGTCATTCAATCTCTTATTTATGTTAAATTTCTCATAAAATTAACATAAAAACTCATCATTTCACTTGCCAAAATTTATGAATCCTTAAGAAAAATGAAAGCATTTTGTTTCTAATATGAGGAGGATCTTAGCACAATAATACAATATTCTAAATCAAATCAACCTTGCCCAATTTTAGCCCTCTTGTGACTATCACTACACATCACCCCACCTCACACCTAGAGGTATGGTTACATGTGCTCCCTTTTCCCACCTGGCTCGAAATTCCCCCCTACTAGAAGTCTCTACATCAGTGGATGCCTCCACTCGGTCTCCTCTCTACTTCTCCAACTGTGGTTGCTCCACAACTTGTTAAGACTGCTTCTAAAATTGCTTCTTCTCTTCTTGAAAGGATCTCTCCACTCAGTCTCCTCTCATCTTCTCTAGTTGTGGCTGCTCCACAACTTCATGAAGCTACTTCTTAGGCTTCTTCTAAGACTGTATGTTGAGAGGTAATTTTCTCTCCCTCTCAACCAACAAGTCTCTAATCTTTTCCTTTCTCCTCAAGGCTTTTCATACATCTTGTACCTCAAGAGAATATAGGTTCTTGACTCGTGCACCGATATTTTTCACCTATCCCATGGAAATGTGTCTAAGGAAAAGCTTTCCCTTACTAAAAATCACATTATAGCCACAATCTTCCAATACCGAAACTGAAAAAAGATTCTTCCTTGGTCCTGGAACATACATCACATTTGTGATCCTGTTAGGGGAGCCATATTCCCTCTAAAAGGTAATCGTACCAATCTTGGTAGCTCTATTTCTCCTGTCATCCCCAAACTCTATGCTCTCTTGAGGTCTTTCTCTTCAAAATCACTAAAGAGATCTTTGTTCCTCATCATATGGAACAAGGCATCACTGTAAAGATACCACACACCTCCCATGACAGTGCTGACCATGCATGCAATGAGAGTGAAATCAAGTTAAAATTGTGAAGCTAGAGCTTCACCTGGTGTAGCTACTGCATGCTCCTTCTTGTTTGCTTTCTTCTATGGGAAATTCGTGGCATAGTGCTTGTGCTCATGTTAGTGAAAACAATTGACTTTCGACAAGTCCATCTTCTTGCCGCCTACCTCGCCTTGGGACTTATTTCCCTTGTCCTTGTACTAGATCCGACCACAGTTTTTACCAATCTGGCAGCTTCTCCCTCCCATTGACAGAGTCCTGATAAGTATGCCAACCCTTGGGAAGTCCTAGAAGAGCTAGGATCACCATATCATCCTTAGCAACAATGATTCCAACACTCCCAATCTCATCCCGACAATGGGTGAACTTGGTCAAGTAATTTGGAATTGACTCGTTCGCCTCCATCTTGATTTTTCGAAGTTTATATTTCAATTCCAACTTCCTATGGTTACTGATGTTTTGGAAAAGGTCTACCAATGATTTCCACATAGGATATAGAGTCTCCTTCCCATGAAGACTCGAGACAATGTGGTCTCAAACTCCCTCAAGGATTGTCTGGCTCGCCCTTGCCACACACTTCTTCCATTCGGCCAAATCTTTTTCATTCGATTTTGGTGGCTTAGGAATGTCTTAATCAATGAATTCCTTCAAGCCATTGTCCTCCAACATAAATTCCATCTTGTCCTTCCAAGCTATATAATCCGAGCTTCCATCCAAGGCATACTCGAGCCGCAAACTGTAGAACTTCATTTGCCAATCCTGAAGTATGTAATGAAAATTCGAATTTCACCTGTAACCCAAAACTCAAAACTTCAAAATCTCTTCTAGTATATTGAATTCAACTCTGATACCATGTAGATTTTCCTGTAGGTTTAGTAATTCATATAATTTCCTAAAACACAAGACACGCACATAAATATAGATGAAAAGTAATTGACAAGAGGAAGATAATCAATGGTACATAACACAATATGTATTTGAGGAAATCCATAGCTCAAAAACCTGCCTATATATATTGCATTATTCAGAAATCCAATATTAGAATAAAATGCTTGTTCTCAGAAGAACAATTGCTTCACAAGTATAATCAACTCTCAATTCACAAGCTAGCTCAAGCCAAACTCTAGGCATATTCTGTAGCTCTCCAAGCCCCTATTTCCTTGCACAATTCCTAGGATGAATAGCTCATATTTAAAGAAATTCATGATTCCAAAACCACCCAATGCAAACATAGGTCCTTCTTTGATTGCATGCATGACATTTATAACTCAGTAAATAATACAACTGATAGTACATTGTCCTTACACTCTATTCTCAACTGGGTCTTTCTCTGAACTGACATGCATGAGTTCTCATGAGGGAATATTCAATTAACTGGAGTAACACATGTGGATGCACTAGTGCACTAAATGACATGCATGAGTTCTCATGAGGGAATATTCAATTAACTGGAGTAACACATGTGGATGCACTAGTGCACTAAATGACCGCTAATCCTCTACTATTTCAACAAACAGTTAGAACTAGTTTAACTGACTATAACTCAGTAATTGAGTTATCTGATTACGACTCAATCTAAACTCAAACTGGACCCCTAAAATTTAGGGACAACATATATATGGCTTCAAAATTCTTCCAACTCGAAATTCCTAAGCTAATTAAGTTAATTAAACTTAATTAACTATTTACAAGTTTCAATGAGAATAGAATTTGATTTTAATTCACAGCTTAATTCAAGGACAAATTAAATTGGAATTTTTGGATTCTATTTTTAACATTTCTTGTTGTTATTTTCAACAACAACCAATACTTGGTAGGTTCATAAGCCTACCAATAGAGAGAGTGAAGTCCTCATCAAGGCACTCAACAACAAACTATCTTCATTTAGGGAGGAGTTCATAACTACTCACTTTTGAAGAATATATAAACTTATTGTTTGAGTCTGAATGTTAAAAAATTGAAATTCGGGAATCTAAACAAAGAAATAAGGAGTTCGCCAAGGAAAAGAGAGATGCATGGATTGTAGCAGCAAGAGCTCGGGCAAAGGAAAGACTAAAAAAATAGAAAGAAAGGGAAGAAAAGGAGCATAAAATACAATTGGAAAGGAAAGAGAGGGAGGCAAGAAAGGCTCAACAAGTATTAGAAAAAGGAGGGGTGATAAACAGTGAAGACAATGGTGCAAATTAGTTTAAGGAAAACATGATGATGTCCAACACTTTGGACCACATTGGAGATCATACACCATCATACCAAGACTTATTAACATCCAAGTCCCCTGCTATCATCCAGGGGTTAAACCCACCTCCTATACATCTACCAATGTAGGTGTAAATCCTATGTATGATTATATGACACAACCACTTAGTGTTGGGGTTAGCAGCACATGTGGACACTTCGGCTAATCAATCCCTCCATGGCTACAAGGATAAAACTAGACTCAAGCATATGGTAGCAACCTAGCTCAAGAAAACAACTTAACAAGTTTGGGCAATGCAGAAAATGGAGGCCATCAAGCATAGGGGTGGCATGAATTTTTTTGCTTGTAACCATATTGAAATGTGGATTTTGTCAAGACAAAATTCCATGCATGTTACATGACCATTTTGGATATAGTTCCATAGTGTTTTTGGATACAATTCAACAAACATTTTAACATACATTTTAATATAATAGTTAAATATACATTTTGTTCAATTATGGTTAAATCACGATTTATTGTGCTTGGACTTTGTTCGCATACGCTTGTTTTGTAGTTTCCCAATCAAAATAGTGAATAAATCCATATACCAGCAAACAAATACAAAGATATATTTTCATAATTGATTACATATACAACTAGTTAGAATACATACCAACAAACATATATAAAGACAACGATTGATTCACATACAAAGCATATATGCATTGCAATCATATTCAAGTAACAATTCATAACAAAAGTGCAAGCAACCATTAAATTTCCATTACAATCGTATGCAAGTAACCATTCCAAATGAAATTATGTAGAATATATGTTCCTATGCCACTGCTAGGCTAAAAATATACAAATGTACTCACCTCTAATCTAGCCAATTCTAATATAAGGGATCCCTGCCTGAATGGATCCACAACCTACGCAAGTAACCCTCACAAAAAACAAATGTAGGCTATTCTGAGAAATTTTGTAAAATCGTAAGGTAGGTATCCATCTTCCTTGATGAAATTAAAGGTTAGGTCGAATTACGCTAACATAATTTATTAATGGAAAAGATACATTGTAAATAATAGCTAAAGTGCTGACACAAAAAACAAGTAATCATTTCCACTACATTGTAGGCCCTTTACAAATTTTACTGTTCGGCTCACTAACTACCAAAAGTTAGTTAAATTTACAATCAAGATTCATTCACTCCGTGGATCTACAAGTTTTTTCATGACATCTAAGATACAAGAACCTAAAATTTTCTCACACAAATTCCTACAAAATAAACAAATGATTCACTATGGAGTTAATTTTTTTGCATTTAAGTTCAGATCCTTTACTTGAATTCAAAGAAAAGACAAATAACAATGATACTAGAGTTAATTTTTTTGCATTTAAGTTCAGATCCTTTACTTGAATTCAAAGAAAAGACAAATAACAATGATACTAACAATGATACTTTTAATAAGAAAAATGGAAAATATAAAAGAAAACTTCATAAACCAATGATTTTTGCAGTGAAAGACTTAGGATTTTTGCAGAGAAAGACTTAGGATGATGAAATGGCAATTGGGATAGAAAATTTGAAAACCCTAAACTAGTGCTTTTTTTATAACCTTGCATGGAAACCCTTTACAGATAGGTGAATGGCAATGGTAACCCAGGGAACAATACCAAATAATAAGTATTATTTCCAACCAATCTAAGTGTTATTGCCAATATTAAGATGTATGAACGAAGATGAGGATGTAACGATACTAAATAAATAATACGAGCTTACCAAATTTAATTGAGTTTCCAAGCCTAGCAAAAGATCCAAAATAGTTGCTATCCCATTAGGGGGAAACCAATAAGAAGATACAAATGAGCAACCTTATTGAGCTACAAACTGAGACAAGAGGAAGAAAAAAATTAAACAAAGATTTTAAAAGAAATTCATCTATAGCCTTAAGGGCTAGTTGGAATAGCAAGGATTGAAATGAAACTGTAAGGAACTTGAGCATCATGATGATAATGAAGTATATTGGTTGATAATGAAGTATATTGGTTGATAAACTATTCGTCAATCTTGCATGGTGAAGGAATTGGAGAGTTAGGCAAAGAACACATCTCAAGCTTGGCTAGTAAGCCTTCCACAACAAATATAAGATCTTTGATTTCATTTGGCTTGTACAAGAGATTGACCTGGCACTGTTTCCTATCAACTAGAATTTTTCCTAGCAACAACTTGACATGCCAATATAAATCAACAATCCTTGAGAGGCGAGGTTCCATAAATACACTTTGAGTGAATGACATGTGCAAAGAGTGATGGTGGGAGGGCGCATCACCTCCTAGCCCCATTGAATTCAGCGTAGGACACCCCACAAAGGTATTTTAACAAGAAAG
>APFE031335298.1:0-11777 GCA_000404065.3 Pinus taeda
TTGACATGCATTTTTTAATTTGAAAATTACATGTTTTTAATATCACATTATATGTTTACTATTTCAAATGTGATTGGTAACTCAAAGTTAAGATGAAATCAAAATTAATTATATCAATAAACATGTTTCTTTTAAAATAGAATAAAGATTCCAAAACTTTAATTTAATTATTAATCATTATTATATTTATGTTAGGACCATTAAATCTTTCATGATTTTTTTAGTGGTATAAGCAAACCAAGGGCTGAGATTTATGTGCAAGGTAGTTATGCTTTTTTTGTCATTTTAGTGAAGCTGATTAATTAATTAAATATGATATGAGCAAGTTTCATATTAAATGAGTTATGTATTGTTGCATACCCTATTTAGACATTAAGAAACTCCTTCATTGATAAACATCTTCTTCCATGCTTTCCGAAATAAGTATATATTTAACTTATAGTAATAATAATAATAATAATAATAAAATAGCTAATTTCATAATTTTTTAAATTTTGCCGACATCAGATGTTTTAGGAGTCACTAGCCATTAATTTTATATAATTGTGCTAGTACGTAAATTTCTATTAAAAATGTGTTAGTTTTCTTAATATTGATAATTTAAATACATTTCAAATATTTTATAGCTACATTAATACAAAGGTTTTAAATATTTGAAATTACATTTTATAGAGAATTACTCCAGTGTTTACCACTTTTTGTTAATGATATGGAGAGTGAGATAATCTATCTTATTTTGGTTATTGGATTTGCATGTTTAAATATTTTTAGTATAGAGCCTTCTCAAATACCATGCACACTTTGCTTCGTATTGTTATTTATAATAGAGTCTCAAAATAACATGCACACTTTACTTTGTATGGTTTAAAGTGTAGAAAGAATTTTGATTGTCTTTTGGTTGTTGCTTCGCCTTTATTTTTGTTTTTGCTGTTGTAATTTTAGATATATTTTGTTAATTTTTTTTAGTTTTTATACATATTCAATAACTAAAAGTTTATCCTATAAGGCGAGAAAGAAAATTCATAGTTTAGAGAATCTATTCCTTTGAGAAAACTATTCTCCAATCTTGCATCCTTGTATTTTCCAAACAACCATAATTTACTCTAGAGCGCTATATGATTTAAAAGATTATTCCTTTTCACTATACCACAGATTATGTACTTGACATATACAAATATATTCGCATGGTATGCATGCCCATTATAGAGTAGATTCATTGCCATTTTGAGAACAATTTTGTATTTATATATAAAGTGATGTCTACTAAAAATATCAAAGGTTACATTGTATTTATCCTTGGGTTGATGTTGTATTTCAAATGAGTACCATATAACAAGAAACAACTCAACAAGACTACACCCCCCATAATAAGAACTTTCTTTTACCAGTTATTTTTCTTTTGAACTAGTGAAATGATATATATTAAATGACTTGTATACACATTAATCTATGATAAGCATCAGAACACTTACCCCATTATACATCTCACATTACCAACTCAACAAGACTAAACTCCCGATAATAAGAACTTTTGCTAGTTTTTTTTTCTTCTGAACTAGTGCAACCTTATAAATTAAATGACTTGTATACACATTAATCCATGAGAAGCATCAAAATACTTACAACATTATACATCTAATATTAATCAGATAAAAAAGAGTCATAAAATTTAACTAAATTATAAATTTATTTTAAATTCTTATCCCTACTTTACCATGAAAATTCTTAACTCAAGTAAAGATATCTTCTTACAACACTATGGGCCAATGCGAAGACTTATTAATACCACATGTCCAATGTGACATATGCTGATATGATGTTTTCTTTAATTAAACAATTTGACATCAATTAATTACAAGAGCATAATGAACTTGGAGATAAATCTTAACCCTTGATATGTGAATACTACTATGACCATTCTAGCATATTCCATAAAGGTTAAATCTCTAACATTCACCTAATAATTGATAATAATTAAATTGAAAGTGTGAGACGCTTATTCTCAAATAAACAGGCCTATTATTGTAATAAGAAATATGTACAATGTAATCATTTAGGTCATGACTTCTCTCCTTTATGACCTAGACTTACTCTTTATGACTTTTCTCCTTTATAACTTAGTTATTGTCCATTGTGGAGTATAAGGTCATCATCCAGTGAATATGGAGGACTTGTTACAACTAACAAGACTTATATTACGCATTTATATGGATAACAATATAGGGATGCTACAAAATCATGGATTTTGTATTTTCCATTTTTTTAAATTTAATAAAATAAAGAAAAATAGACACATACCTTGAAAACTTGAAACATCCTTATCATAGATAAAAATAAAGTCATTACTTATCAGGATTAGAACCATCTTCTTTAGAAGACATAATTGGTAATAATATGTATATCTTTAGATTGATATTTATTTTTAGTATTGGAAGATTTTTGTTCCCTGTGTCTTTCCTTAGCTTGAATTTAAGTTTTGACTTTCTTATTTTGATGGACAAGCTCACTAATAGACTTTTCATGACATGGGACAATCAACAAGTTTTGTCAGTACCAATACATGTTCTTACTTTAGCCTCATTCAAATGGATGTTGGTTCGAGGCTATCACGATAAAAAGTGACATCAACACAAAAATCCCAAATTATCTTAGACATGTCGCCTATTTCGTTTTGGCAAGATTTCAGGATGAGCATCAATATGGAAAAACTCATCATTTCTAGGAGTATTCTATTGTCTCTTTTGCCTTGCTCAAGAATTTTTTCTCTGGATCTGTTTAATCTTAACTTCAGATAGAGGGTTTTGTTCTAACTGATTGATCTCTTCTTCATGTGCGGGTTCTTTTGGTAAAATTTTGGCCCAGAGACTTACCCTGGAGGGTTTCACTTCCCTTTTATCCCTAAATTCCTATTTTAATTCCATATGTTAGGTAGTAGTAACCTTGTTTATGCTTCTAGTTCAGAAAACACTAGTAGGTCTCAGCGTTTCAATGTTATTATCATTTGAAACACAAGAGTTTTCTTCATGAATTCATTTTTCACAATCATTCTATGCTGAATGACAATGTGGCAATTGAATAAGATTGCCCAATAAAGGATTTTGTGCATCAATATCTGAGGAATTAAAACAATTGGTTAATTGTGGTTCTTCAAAACCATTTTGATCCAGGAAATGATCATACTCATCCCCTGTTTTTTCCATATGATGTCTAAATAGAATATAGATGAAATTCTGGGGAAAGAGTGATCTTTCAGAGTTCTTGCGACGTGACTGGTATGTGCAAGAAATTTTACTTAGAATTTTATATAGATAAAGAGGAAAATTAAGTTTATGGAAGAGAAATTCCATTAACAACCTTTTATTATAACTAAAAACTAGTATGTTTCACCTTCACAAGTAACATACTAATGAAAAAAACCATAAATTGTGCCATTTAGATTTCAATGAGGAAATTTCCATACCTTTCAGATGATATCCACAAACATTATTGAAGATAATTTTTTTCGAGGGAATGTCACACGGTGAACAATTTTTAGACTGTTTCTCTCTTTGAAAGGGAAGATGAGTAGTTGTTGCAATGAGATCAATATTTGTAGCCATCTCTAGATCACCCACTTGATAATTCTTCATATCAAAAGAAGATGTAAAACCTTGACAATCCCTTTACTATAACCCTAAAAAAACTGAAGTAAATCCCACTAGTTGACGTAGTGGAACAAATTTTCATATTCATCATATGCCTCTGCTATCTCAACTCAAATGACTTTAAAATAGATAAGGGGTGTCATGGTTAGAATCCAAAATGTTTCAACGAGGAATCAAGGTCAAACATAGAGGGAAAATGAGCAAAGAGTGGGTCACCAAAGCCTAACTTACATAGAAATGTAAAACATATGAACAAGAACAATGAAACAACAAGGTATTGGTAACCTTTAAAGCCCAAGGGATTAAGTCAAACTTGTATAGTCATGAGGTATGGTACACCAACATTAATAGATATCATATATGAGTTTCTGTGAGTGGTTATTTGAGACAATTGGTGCAAATCAACATTAACATCCCCAACGATAATTCCAAATCACCCATAAATCAATGACACAAATCTCAAAGTAATAACCCTTATCCCGAGAACCATCATTTCTCATGATTGCAGATCTCAAAATTTCAGACGAAATATGATGATACACATGAATATAAACTCACAATATTCATAAATGAGTTGTATAGTCATTAATATATTTAAGGAAAGTCTTATATGATAATTTCATTATATAACAAATATTCAAATATGAAAAATAAACGAGATGCAAAAACAATCAAGCACAAATTATCACATAGTTTATAATTCTTTAGGTAATATATATTCATCAAATTATACAACATGTAGATATTAGGGCTTATATATAATTCAATCAAGAATATGCAACAAAATTTTATAAAGGCATTATAATATACAAATAGAAATATGATAGGAGTGCTACAGAATCAAGGATTCTATAATAACCCTTTCTCACTTTGACATTCATATGTTGTATGAAGTCACAACCTCTAAATAACTTATTGGAATATCCCAAAGAGACAAGTTTTTATATTTCTACAGAATGGGAGCAAGTTTCATCACAAAACCACTGAAGGTAGGTCTTTAAAATGTAATAAAGTTCAATAAAACACCATTCAAAGCAACAAAAGATATGTCATATGAAAATTATAAAAATTAAAAGAAAATTGCATGTCAAAACCATTATGTTCATAGAAAGTAAAATCCAAACATTGAAATGCACAAAGATTGACATACACAAAAAAAAGTCATTGTAAATACAGTTTTGTAACTTTTATTTTAGTCTTTATTAAAATAATTAACTAAAGTATTATAAACCATAAACCCTAAACCCTAAACCATATAGCATAAACCCTATACCTTAATCATTTTATAACATTTTAAAATGTGTTTTGTAACTTTTATTTAAGTTTTTATTAAAATATTTTACGAAAGTGTTATAAACCCTAAACCATAAACACCAATCAATAAACCTCAAACCCTTAACTCTAAACTATAAACACTAAGAATTTTATAAAATTTTAAAAAACAGTCTGTAGCTTTTATTTAAGTGTTTATTAAAAGCATTTACTCAAGTGTTATAAACCCTAATCCCTAAACTCTAAACACGAAACCCTAAACCCTAAACCATAAATCCTAAGCATTTTATAAAATTTTAAAAATCATTTTTTAACTTTTATTTAAGTTTTTACTAAAAGCATTTACCAAAGTGTTATAAACCCTAAAACCTAAACCATACACCCTAAACCTAAAACCCAAAACCCTACACCCTAAGAATTTTATAACAATTTAAAAAGAATTTTGTAACTTTTATTTATTTCTTTATTAAAAGCATTTACTAAGGTCTTGTAAACCCTAAACAACGAATCCCAAAGGCCAAACTGTAAACACTAAACCCTATGAATTTTATATCAGTTTAAAAAGATTTTCGTAACTTTTATTTAAGCCTTGATTAAAACCATTTACTAAAGCCTTATAAACCATAAAACCTAAATGCTAAACCACCCTAAACCCTAAACTTGAAACCCTAAATGCTAAAACCTAAACCATAATCATTTTATAACATTTAAAAAATCATTTTGTAACTTTTACTACAATGTTTATGAAAATAATTTACTAACGCGTTATAAACCCTAAACACTAAACCCTAAACTCTAAACAAAAACCTCAAACCCTAAACCTTAAATCCTAAACTCTGAGCATTTTATATCATTTTAAGATGTGTTTTGTAACTTTTATCTAATTGTTTATTAAAATCATTTATTGAACCCTTATAAACCCTAAACCTCAAAACCTAAATCTCAGACCCTAAACCCTAAGCATTTTATAACAATTTAAAAAGCGTTTTGTCATTTTTATTTAAGTGTTTATTAAAAGAATTTACTAAAGTGTTATAAACCCTCAACCCTAAATTGTAAACCTCAAACCTTCAACCCTAAACTCTAAACCTAAAGCCCTAAGCCCTAAACTCTACACTCTAAACCCTAAACCTTAAACCACAAACCCTAAACCCTAGATGCTAAACCATAATAATTTTATAAGATTTTAAAAAACATATTGTAACATCTATTTAAGTTTTTATTAAAATCATTTACTAAAGTGTTATAAACCCTACAATCTATACACCAAACCCAAAACCATAAACCCTAAACCCTAATTATTTTATAAGATCTTAAAAAAAAATCTAACTTTTATTTAAGTCCTTATAAAGAGGATTTACTAAAGTCTTATAAACCCTAGACTCTTAAGGCTAAACCCTAAGCAATTTATAACATTTTAGAAAGTGTTTTTTAACTTTTATTTAAGTGTTTATTATAAAAATTTACTAAAGGCTTGTAAACCCCAAACCCTAAGAATTTTATAGCATTCTAAAAAGATTTTTGTAACTTTTACTTATGTTTTTATCAAAATAATTTACTAAGGTGTTATAAACCCAAAACAATAAAAATTAAACCCTAAACTGTAAACCCTAAAACGAAAAACCCAAACCTTAAATGCTAAACCCTAAGAATTTTATAGCATTTCAAAAGTGTTTTGTAACTTTCATTTAAGTGTTTATTAAATTTTAATACTAAATTGTCATAAACCCTAAACCCTAATCCCTAATACCTAAACCCTGAAACCTAAACCTTAATTAATTTATAACATTTAAAGAGTGTTTTGTAAATTTTGTTTAAGTGTATATTAAAAACATTTAGTAAAGTGTTATAAATGCTAAACCCTAAATGTTAAAGCTTAAGAATTTTATAACATCTTAAAAACTACTTAGAACTTTTATTTAAGTTCTTATCAAAAGAATTTACTAAAATGTTATAAAATGTGAATCCTAAACCTAAACCCCAAATCCTAATCCCTAAACCATAAACCCTAAGAATTTTATGAGTATATATAATAGGAGAAGACCACACTTGGGTATGTGAGTGTAGGAGGGAGAAAATTGTGGTACATGAGATACCCGACCTTTGTTTTAGCACCCTTCTTAATAAACCTATTTCCTTTTATTTATTTTTCTTCATAAATCCTCGAGGCTCAATGGGATGAATGAATTATGTGTAATAGGTAGCAGCGGATACCCCCTTAAGGTGCGGTGGTTCATCCCTACACCCTAAACCCTAAACCGAAAATATTAAAACTTAAACCCTAAGCATTTTATAAGTGTTTTAAATGCTAAACTGTAAACCCTAATCCCTAAAGCCTAAACTACAAATGTTTAACCCTAAACCCTAAACCCTAAACGCCAAATCCTAAATCCAAACCCGAAATTCTAAACACTAATCCTTAAACCCTAGGCATTTTATAACAATCTTAAAAACATTTTCTAGCTTCTATTTAAGTGTCTACTAAAAACATTTACCAAAGTGTTGTAAACTCTAAACCCTTAACTATAAAACATAAAACCCTAAACCCTATGTATTTTATAACATTTTAAGAAGTGTTTTGTAAATTTTATTTAGATGTTTATTAAAATATTTACTAAAGATTTTTAATCCCAAAACTCTAGACTCTAAACCCTAAACCCTAGACTTAAAAGGCTAAACCCTAAACCCTAAAATGCAAACCCTAAATCCTAACCATTTTATAACATTTTTAAAACACTTTTGTAACTTTTATTTAAGTGTTTATTAAAATAATTTTCTGAAGTTTTATAAACCATAAACCCTAAACCCTAAGCCCTAAAACTAGAACTCTAAACCCTATAGCCTAAACCATATACCCCAATCATTTTATAACATTTTAAAAAGTGTTTTGGAACTTTTATTTAAGTTTTTATTAAAAGAATTTACTAAATTGTTATAAACCTTAGAACTAAACCTTAAACCCTAAACCCTAAGAATTTGATAAACCTTAAACACTCTACCCTAAACGCTAAAACCTAAAACCCAAACCCTAAACCATACACCCTAAACCCCAAACCCTAAACCCTAAACCCCAAACCCTAAACAATAAATGCTAAGCATTTTATAACATTTTAGAAATTGCTTTGTAAATTTTATCTAAGTGTTTATTAAAATCTTTTACGAAAGTGTTATAAACCCTAAATTCAAAATTGTAAACCGTAAATCATAAACTCCAAACAATAAACCTCAAACCCTTAACTCTAAACCATAAACACTAAGAATTTTATAACATTTTAAAACTTAGTGAGTAACTTTTATTTAAGTGCTTATTAAAAGCATTTACTCAAGTGTTATAAACCCTAAAACTTAAACTCTAAACCTGAAACCCCAAACCCTAAACCTTAAACCTAAACCATAAATCTTAAGCATTTTGTAACATTTTAAAAACCATTTTGTAAATTTTATTTAAGTTTTTATTAGAAGAATTTACTAAAGTGTTATAAACCCTAAAACCCAAACCTAAACCCTAAACCTAAAACCCAAAATCAAAACCCAAAACCCAAAACCCTAAGCATTTTATAACAGTTTGAAAATCATTTTGGAACTTTTATTTTAAGTCCTTATTAAAAGCATTTACTAAGGTCTTGTAACCCCTAAACCTTAAATCCAAAAATCCAAACCGTAAACAGTTAACCCTAAGCATTTTATATCATTTTAAAAAGAATTTTGTAACTTTTATTTAAGCCAAGATTAAAACCATTTACTAAAGTCTTATAAACCATCAACCCTGAATGCTAAACCACCCTAAACGCTAAACCCCAAACCCTAAATGTCAAAACCTAAATCCTAATCATTTCATAACATTTTAAAAATAATTTTGTAGCTTTTATTACAATGTTTATTAAAATAATTTACTAAAGTGTGATAAACCCTAAACACTAAACCCCAAAGTCTAAACCCCAAACCTAAAACCCTAAGCGTTAAACCTTAAATCCAAACTCGAAGAATTTTATGAAATTTCAAAAGGTGTTTTGCAACTTTTATTTAAGTGTTTATTAAAATCACTTACTGAACCCTGTAAACCCTAAAACCCAAACCCTAAACCCTAAGCATTTTATAACATTCTAAAATGAGTTTTTTTTCACTTTTATCTAAGTCTTTATTAAAAGAATTTACTAAATCGTTATAAACCCTAAATCCTAAAACATGAACCATAAACCCTAAACGCCAAACCCCAAACCCTAAATACTAATCATTTTATAACATTTCAAAAAGTGTTTCGTAACTTTCATTTAAGTGTTTATTAAAAGCATTTTCTAGTGTGTTATAAAACCTAAACCATAAACCCTAAACCCTTATAATTTTATAACATTTTAAAAATTGTTTTCTAGTTTTTTTTAAAGTGTTTATTAAAATAATTTACTAATGTGTTATGAAACCTAAACCCTAAGCCCCAAACACTACACTTGAAACCCTAAAACCTAAACCCTATGTATTTTATAACTTTTTAAAAAGAGTTTTCTAAATTTTATTTATGCGTTTATTAAAAGCATCTACTAAAGTGTTATAAACCCTAAAACCTAAACCATAAGAATTTTAAAATATTTTAAAAAGTGTTATGTAAATTTTATTTAAGTGTTTGTTAAAAGCATTTACTAAAGTATTATAAACCTTAAATCGTAAACCTGAAACCGTAAACCGTAAAGCCCCAAACCCTAAAACCTAAACCCTAATCATTTTATAACATTTTGAAAGCATTTGAAACTTTTATATAAGTGATTATTAAAATAATTTACTAAAGTGTTCTAAATCCTAAACCCAAAACCCTAAATCCCAAACCGCAAAACCCCAAAGGTAAACCCTAAACACTCAAAATTTTATAACATTTTAGAGAGCGTTATGTAACTTTTACTTAAGCGTTTATTAAAATAATTTGCTAAAGGGTTATAAAACCCAAACCCTAAACCCCAAACCCCAAACCATATATCTATATGCTTAAAGCCTAAAGGATAAACCATAAAATCATTTAGTAAGGTCTTATAAACCCTAAACCTTAAAGCCTAAATTCTGAAAGAATTTACTAAGGTCTTATAAACTCTTAACCCTAAACTCCAAAACCTAAACCCTAAACCCTAAGCCCTAAACCCCAAACCCTAAAACCTAAATATTTATAACATTTTAAAAAGTGTTTTGTAACTTTTATTTAAGTGTTTAATAAAAGCATTCACTAAAGTGATAGAAACCCTAAACCCCTAATCCCTAAACCCTAAAAAGCCATAAACCCATAACATAAAAAGCCCTAAACCCTAAAAACCCCAAAAAACCATAAACCCTAAAAACAATTTTTTAACTTTTTTAGAAGTGTTTATTAAAATAATTTATCTAAGGAATTATAAACCATAAACCATAAACCTAATACCCCACACCCAAAACTAACCTGAACCCTAAACCATTAGCACGTTATACATTTTAAATCCCAAACCCTAAACCATAAACCCTATCCCTAAGAATAAGAATTTTATAACATTTTAAAATACATTTTTAAACTTTTTAAGTGTTTATTAAAATAATTTACCAAAGGGCTATAAACTATAAACTTTAAACTTTAAACCCTAAACCCCAAACCCCAAACCCTAAACTCTTAAGACTTAAGCATTTTATGATGTATTAAAAATAATTTTGTAATTTATTTTATTGATTATTCAGAGAACTTTTACTATGGTGTTCATAAAAACTTAAAACCTACAACCTAATCTAATCACTAATAACGATTTTAAAAAGTATTTTGTAACCATTTTTAAGGGTTTACTAAAAGCACTTAATAAAGTTTTATAAACCCTAAACACTAAAACTGAAATCTGACACCCCAAACCTTAAACCCTAAACCCTAACCAATAAACCCTAAACCCTAAACACTATGCTGAAAACCTAAACCATAAACCCCAAGAATTTTATAACAATTTAAGAAGAATTTTGTAACTTTTATTTAAGTGTTTATTAAAAGAATTTAATAAAGTGTTATAAACCCTAAACCATTAACACAAAACCCTAAACCCTAAATGTGAAAGCCTAAATGCTAAACCCCAAAATATAAACCATAAACCGTAAATCCCAAACCCAAAACCATAAACCCTAAACCGCAAACCCTAGACCCTAACCATTTATAACATTTTAAAAATTGTTTTGTAACTTTTATTTAAGTGTTTCTTAAAAGCTTTTACTAAAATATTGTAGACCCTAGCCACTAAAACCTAAACCTAAATCCTAACCCCAAACCTTAAACCCTAAACCCTAAACCCTAAACCATAAATCCCAAACCCGAAACGTTAAACCCTAATCATTTTATAACATTTTAAAAACTATTTTGAAACTCTTATTTAAGTGTTTATTTAAATCATTTAGTAAAGTATTATAAACCCTAGTTCCAAATAATCCACCTAAGCTTTAACTCTCGCATTACAAAGAAGGGCTACAATATGATTACATCAAGAAGATATGGATGATTTACGGACTATGTTGTGAGAATGAGAAAATGGATCAATTGCGCAAAAACCTAATAGAAGTTATTACAGTATATCGACATAATGGTAGTTTAGTGAAGATGTACACGTGTCATGTGGTGGTTGGAATCGACCTCCAAAGTTTCATGGTCTCTAAGCTAAGGATCAACATTTCAAGCACTCCTCGTGACATTATTTTGTGCTCTCTAAAAGAGGATCCAAGCTTTAATTCTCCGCACCATGTCCTAATTCAAAACAAACTCCAAGTATTGCACTCTCCAAGAAAGAATCCCTCAATACAACCACTCATCATCTTAGACTCTGACATGTGCTTGTAGTGGTCCTAAGGATGAGTGATTTTACTCCTAGTGCATATTATGAT
>APFE031335302.1:0-14204 GCA_000404065.3 Pinus taeda
GGCTGGAAAGTTATGGAAATTTTGATCATATTTTAATAAGATTTAGTAAAGATTTTGTAAATCCAAGTTATAGTTCTTAAAATTAAAAATTCTAGGTGTCCTAAATATTTTTGATAGTGTTGAATAGATTTGTATCATCAAAAATATTATTGAAGCATTGTTTTTACAAGATTTAAGGCCACTTTTGACTGACCTGGCAATTAGAGGACTCCTTTCTTTTTATAATAAGTATTTTAAAAGCTAGTCTTGTTTAGTGAGTTTTTTTGGGTTCAATTTTTCTAAACTTTTACAATAATTTATTGAAATTATAAATTTGATAGTTAATTCTTTCCCAATAAAAATGCCTTAAAATTTTTTAAGGTTGAATAAATCCATAAATATAATAAAAAACTAATTTAAATAACACAAAATTTGACCTAAATTTTTTTCAAAATTAGACCTAAATTTTTTTCAAAATCCTAACACAAAAAATCCAAAACATCACACTAAAAATCTTTTTATGAATTAATGATTTACCATCCGTACAGAACAACGTTGAAGCAAAGTTTTGGTTTCTCTAAAGCAATGCTGTCGCTGGCATATTCGGGAAATGTCTTCTCCTCAAAAAATTTTATCAGCAAAATTGCTTTTAAAGTGAAAGAGTACGGAGTTGCATTGTTATTACGCTGACGGCTTCCTTTCCATATAACCAACTTAACTGATTAAGTAAATGGGTTTCAAATTTATGGAGGGCTCATGCTGCTCTTTCTCTTTTTTTTCTGCCCTCATGCAGCTCATACATGTCTCTCACTGTATGGATGCTTCAGTATGAAAAGTTTCAAAGCAGTTCATTGAGGTTTATTAATGGAAGTATTTTTGGGTGTTGATATAGATGACTTCAATTGTTTAACGGTGAAAATTTATCGTTCATATAAATGGGTTTCTTTAGATTTTTATCAAATTTGAATGGGATATGGAAAAAATTAGATTAATAATTTAGAAATGATCTCATAATTTTTATTTTTATTTTTTATATTTTTTATTTTAGATTTCCTTAACCTAATTTTTTAATAAATGAAAACAATTCCAATAATATTGATGCATATATATACATTAATTATTACGTTAACAAATTATTATTGTTTTAAGAAATGTAATAACCTGTAATCATAAATTTTAATATAATTAGTAACTTCATTATTAATTAATAATTTAAAACTAAATATCTCATTGTAGATTTTCTTTTTCTATCCAGTTGAAAGTGCACATTCTACTGAACAAAATAGAGGGAAAGAGGGAAGCAAACCCAAATCTTAATTTAAGGTTCTCAATTATTATTCTTTGCTTATAAGATTTTATTATTTTTAGCAACTATAAATTTACTATCTCTTATTTACTATTTTTGACAATGTAATTTTTTAATATGGAATTTACTATTTATTATACTTTTTAATATAGATTTTTATTTTTTTAAATATTTAAATTTTCTATTAACAAAAATATTTGTGGAATTAAATCAAAACTAATTTTTTTAAAATTTATATATAAAAAACGTAATCTTTTATTTTTTAAATATTAAGATTTTCTATTAACATTTCTTTACCAAATGATGCAAGAGCATTTGGATTAGAAGAATCATTGTATTTTAGTAGACATAGGGGGTTTTGTATTTTAAGGAAGTTGGTTTCCAAGTGTTGAATTAATGTAATTACTTAGGTTTTGAGTATTTTAAAGAAAACTGGAATTGATTAAGTATTGTGAGGATACTTATAAATGTTCCCGAATGCAGGAGAACATGAGTGATGATGACTAATTAGTATGGATTGAGATATTGTAATCTTATAAAGTAGTTCATGATTTATGGAGAATCCTTACGACTAGTTGAAAGCTGAGATCCTTAAGGGATAAAAGAAGATATTTTATGAACTAATTGAGGACTTAGAGGATTCTTAGGGTTTAGTTGAGAAGATTGAGGATCTGAACCAAAACTGGTAAACATAATCCTTTTGTATAAATGTAAACCTCGAAGGCTTGAAAGAGAGAGTAAGTCGAGTGAGTCAGAGAGAGAGTTAGTAGATAGATAGGGTTAGATTGTAGCCTATGGGCATTGAATTGAGAAAGGGCCATTGATACGAACCATGTAAAGGTGGATCGGGTCAAAGATACATTATAAACAGGTTTTTATTTGTATCTACAAATTTATTTAATGAATGAGGAAATTGAATTCATTGTCACTATGTGTCATTCCTTTTATGTGTTGAGTGATCCGTAATTGGGAATATATGGTTCTATGTGATAAACCATGATGAATGAATTCAAGTTGAATTTCTAACAGTCTTTCAGAGTCACAAAAGACTTATCGTCTAGTTAGAATCCATGTGATTCCATTCGGGTTTAATAGATATATGTACAGGTCAAGTAATTACGAAATATGAAGAAAGGGAAATAATGCACGGTGTATTATGTATTCCAGTTTGAAGTGCTGTTAAAGAAACAAAGGTATAAGTTGTAGGTGGAGTAATCAAAGAATTCTCGGTGCATTGTTCCTAACCGGAGAAATGAGTTGGTAGAATTGAATTTGATAACCAGAGTTCTAGAATGGTGAGTTGGCCATGAAATCGAGTTATCAGTTAGTGCTAGGATAGGAACGAATGAATGTTTTTATCAGGTTAAAGCATCGTATTCAACCCTAGCCATCGATCATGTTTTCAATCGCTGATGTCATAGTTAACTGTGGGGTTTAAAGTTGTGTTTAACTGTGTGTTTGTTAAAGGGCCACAGACCATTGGATCAATGCTGATATTGACCGTTGGATTAATATCACATCGCATCATTCATGAGTGAATGAACGTGGTTGGGAGAAGTTGCAACATGCGATGTAAGATGATCAGGCAATTAAATGCTATTCAAGTAGTCCATGTGATATAACTGTTGGGTGCCAGAACAAGTGTGTCTTGATCGAATGATGGAGAATTATTTGCATGGAAAGTCAATGTGGGAGTCAACGTGTGTTCAATTGTTGCTCAATTGCAAGTGTTGTTCAATTGCTATTCAGTTGGTGTTGTTCAATTGCTGTTCAATTGCAAGTGTTGTTCAATTGTTCTTCAATCAGACATTGTTTATTTGTTGTTCAATCGAGTGCTATTGAATTGTTGTTCAATTGCAAGTGTTGTTGAATTGTTGTTCAATCGAGTGTTGTTTAATCACTGTTCAATCAGTGCTATTCAATTCTTATTCAATCATTGTTGTTTAATTGTTGTTCAATCCTGTGTCATCTTGCGTCATTTTGAGTTGAGCCTTGGGAAATGTGCCAAAGTTGTGGAAAATGTGGGAAGGTAAAGTTAAAAGTGATTTATGTATATTTCTATAATAAAATGGACAAAGGGAAATTAACCATGGTATGATTAGTGTTGAGACCAGAGTGAGAGGGTATGGTTAATATGCGCTAGTTTAAGAATTAATCAAAGTTTATGAGGATTGAGTAAAGTTTTTGCTAGAGTGATTAATTAAGGTTGAAACCATTGATTAGATTTAGAAACATTCCTGCATGAGAATTTATTAAGTGGCCTTAAACCTTAACTAGTGAAGGTTTGACTAGGCAGGATAAATGAAGTTCCTGGGAATAAACGAGATTATGCATTTTATATGCATACTGTGGGTATTGTCGGCTTAGCCCAACATCATTTTGGTATCAGAGAAGGAAAAATATTTTCTTGGGACAACATCAAAGTGGGTTTGTCTTTTGAAGATAATTCAAAACATATGGAATTATTTTATTTCATAATTAATTTTGTGGACAAAGAATCGATTTTGAAGAGTTTTCTTTGAGAAGGATAGAACGAGAAGACCTTTCAGGAAACGAGAAGAATTTTCAAGAAACTAGAGTGGCATGGCAGAAGCGAAGAGAAGAATCAGATTTGAATCGGATTGAGGTAAAATGAAATTGATTTTCTTATTTGATTTTGAAATTGGTGATTGATAAATTGATTTTTGAAAGAGATAAAAGAAAATCGACTTTGGGAGAAAGTAGTTCAGATTATTGGAAGAACAAATTGAAAAACTGTTTATGAAGGGATAATGGAAAAACTGAAACAATAACATGTATTTAGAATATTTGGACATTCCGCTAATTAATGATGAATTATTAATTCAAAAATGCTATGAAGGAGTTTGATACTTGTAGCGAATATCAAGCAATGTTTTTGATGGCGATGGCAATGAACCTATCCAACTAGAGGTTGGAAGAAAGGAGAAAGGTGCCCGAGTGCAACTCCGAAAGGAGCAGTGAGACTCCAAAAGGTTCGAGATAGTGGACCAAGAGAGGGAATATTTACGAAGAGATCAAGCTTAGAGAGGAAACTTGATAGGATATTGAGTAGCAAGAGAATAATGCTACAGGAAAAGGATATGTTGCAAATCACCAATCGGGCATGGATGAACTCGTGAAGGAATATGGCCATGGAATGTCATAGAAAAGGTTCTAGAGAATTCCGTATAGGTAAGATGAGTAATGAAGAGCAAGAGAGAAATCTTGCAATGGTGAGATTATAGTTGGAGATACTACAGGGATTGATACAAGAGAAAGAGAATGAAGACCACAGACATGGATGGAGAATGAGGAAACATGTCAAATGGAACCCATTACAAAAGAAATGGAATGTCAAGCTGATAAATGAGTTCAGAGAATTTGAAAAAATACATATTTCTTTGTTGGAAAAGGAGATACTCAAAGGAATTGAGTGAAAACAAAGAAGATTAGTTGAAACCCAGAAAGTCCATTGTGAAAGATTGCAGACAGAGAGGCTCGAAAGAGTTGAGCTACAACAAAAGGAAAATGTTGGAGAAGGTGTCGAAATTTTGGCATGTGAACCAGAACATGGACCATTACTTTTTGAAAGTGATGAAGAGACAGAGGAGTTGAATCATATGAATGATTTAGAGTAGCTAAAATGTAATATCCCTAATTAGCTATGGCTAATTGGAATATTCGATTGTGTTCGATTTTTGCCTTCTATAGTTATTTGTAAATAAAAAGTGAGGAAGGGGGAACATAACTCACTTTAGAATAAAAGAAAAGTCACTTCCTAGGTAACACAACATTGTGACTTAAGGGGGAACAAAGGGGGCCAAAGGGGGACGCAGAAATGGACCCGACACAGACACATGGAGGGACTATGTAGGAGGGAAGGAACACATGGCAAGAAGGGGACCACGCAGGAGAAAGTGAGCCTAGGGATTGTGAGAGGTAGACGCTATAAAATAGAGAGGAACCCTCTCATTTGGTATCATTTTGGTTATGAGCATTTGTGATAGTCATTTCAAATTACAGCATGCTGGTTGTTTAGCTAGTCTGCAGTACTGTTTAGTGCATTGAGTGTCTCCATTTGGAGATCTCACCCTTAGACACGAGGGACTTCAATTGCCTACTTGAGCAAGGTATTTCAATTGGCATTCCAGTAGTAGTTTCATCAACATTTCAGCAGCAGTTTCATCATCATCTCAGTAGCAGTTTTGTCAATGTCTTTAAGGAACTATGCAGAACCCCAAGGGGGTTATTTTCAGGGGTCAGCCATTTCAGAAAAGTGTTCTGGGTTTTCTAGGTTTTTGAGTAGAGTCTGATTCTAGAGTTTTCGCCTTTTCTGAGTAGGGGAGTAGTGCCAAATCCTCATTCGATTTCCAGCAACATCAACAACATGGCAGTTTCCCAGCAGCTGGGACACAGATCAGTGTGAGACCATTCCAAGAAAGATTTCTGGGTTTTTCTGAGTTTCTTGAGTAAAGTCTGAATCCAGAGTTTCAGCTTTTTCCAAGCAGGGGAGAAACCCCAAATCATCATTTGTTTTCTAGCGGCAACAACATCCACACAAAGAGGCCATTCTTGTCATTCTGAGAGTATTTCTTCACTTTCCTTGTGCAAGTCGAGGTGCCATCTGTCTAACCATCTCTTGTACTCATTTACTGCTTAGTATAATAAAATGGCTTAGCATTTCTCACTGCATTTCTTCTGTATCTACATATATTCTCGGTTTACGTTATTATATGTTGTTCCACTATTATTTTATCACTTCGGAATTATTATATCATTTGCACATATTTTGTTGGAGTTTTTGCTGGGGTTTGAGGAATATTCTAGGTTAGGAATGTTACAGTGGTATCAGAGCATAGATCTGGCTCAGCCTGTGGAGCTAGAAATCTATGACATCGGGGGAAAAACCCTATATCTGTTATAGAGGTCAAAGATATAGAGACACTGGGTGTAGGTTGGAGAATACGTACAGAGAGGAAGATTGTGTTCCTGTGGTAGACGCAGAACAAGAGGAACTTGTGGTAGACGCAGAACAGAGAGAGCCAATAGTGGATGCAGAGCAGATGGTAGACGAGGACGGGAAGATTGCAGATATTCTCCTGAGATCAGTGTAGGATCTATCGAGGCAGATTGAGGTGATGGGGTAGAGATTCGCAATAGTAGAGGCCAAACAGCGGGAGAGCCCATGAGTTTTTCAGATCGGTGAGAGATCATGTGCATCCCATCACTTGCCAAAGTAGCGTGATACTGCGCAATAGGGGGCCTCACATGCCCCTACACACTCTACCATGCCCACCTTCTTAGGAGGAGACGTAGGGGCCACAACCCAGCAGGAGGCAGAGCCCGATCATATGGACGATTATTTTGTAGAGTACCAGGCCTATGAGCAAGAGTTCAGGGAAGCCCTCTCATTCAGAGATTTTGTTTAGCTCCAGCGGGATAGCAAACCTCGCGATCATCACAGAGGATACCGACATTACCATGATCGAGACACCCACCCTGGAGTGAGCAGATTCCACTTCCCTATGTTTGATGGCTCATCAAATAGTTCGGCAAAGTATTGGGTTGAGAAGCTGGACATTTATTTCTAGCTTAACCAGATGTCTAAAGCAGAGGCCATCAAGGTGGTAACATTGCATTTGGATGGCGAGGCCCACGATTGGTAGTTTCATGGGATGGTTACACTAGGGCACTCCACAGTGATGACATATGCCAAGTTTACCAGGCGACTGATGGAGCGATTTGATCGAAGGGATCTAGAGCAACATTTTGTTGAGTTGATGAGGCTCAAATAGACAAGGAGCCCAGAGACCTAAATTGCAAATTTCTTGAGGGTCTCCGTGATGGTGCTAGACCTATCCATGGCACGAAGGGTCTATATGTATGTTGAGGGGTTATCAGAGCCACTTTTGGGTTTAGTCCTATCCACTCAACCATCCACACTCCAGTATGCTAATAGCAGGAACTGGGACTTACAGGATGTCTTACCCAGGACCCAGACAACTTACCCCCAAAGACAGACTTTCCAGTCTAAGGGGAAGTATGTGAGGATTACTCCTCCAAAGAGGAATCGAGGACGAGTACAGCTTGATGATGATGCCAGGAGGGAGCTGAATAAGGAGAGATTGTGCTTCACCTATCAGGAGCCATGGGCACCAGGACATAGATGTGCTACTGGCAGAGCACATTTTATTGAGATATTCTCCGAGAGTAGTGGATAAGATGATGACGAAGAGGATGAGGAGGTAGGAGATAGCCATGCCATACAGGGACATATGCTGCCTCCACCACTAGCAGCAGGTGGTGCATCTTTTTCCCCCATCGAAGGGGCCTTTGCAGCATTGTGAGGAGTTCCCAAGTATCTGATGCTACGTATATGAGGGATAGTACGTGGCCAATGCGTATCAATTTTGGTTGATGGTGGGGCCACCCACAACTTCATCAATGCACATATGGTTAAGCAGAGAGGTATACAGACAAAGAGCTTTGATGGGTTTTCAGTTTTGGTCCCAGGAGATCAGATTATGATGTGTTCTCGTTATGTTCTAGAGCTATGAGTGACAATGGGCACCTACACATTGACTGACCCCTTTTTTTTGGTCGATATTCTGGACACCAACATGATACTGGGTGGTCAATGGCTCATCACTCTAGGGAAGGTTGCGACAGATTAGAATACCCTGGAAATGGAGTGGGATGATAAGAAGACAGGGAGGCATGAGAAGATACAGGGACAACACACATATCCGCCTCATACTATTTCCGCTCATCGGATGGAGGCAGTCTTCTGAAAGGGAGACATAGAGTGGGCAGTAGAGCTGCGTGCATCAAATGCGGGGACTACAGGGTAGATGGTACATCTAGAGATATAGTCCATTCTTGATCGGTACGCCATAGTGTTTGGGGAGATTCCACGAGGAAATCCATTGAACCGTGGGTTTGAGCACACTATCGAGCCTGAGCAGGGCATCTATGCAGTGATCACCACCCCTATAGGCATGCCAAGGCCTATTGAGAGGAGATTGAGCGGGCTATCCAGGAGTTGCTGGCTCTTGGTCACATTTGACTGAGCATGAGTCCTTTTGCTTCTTCTGTGGTGTTGGTGCAGAAGAAGGATGGTACATTGAGGATGTGCATTGACTACAGGGTGAGGACTGATCACAATAGCCTCAAGTTCATTTTCGAGTAGAAGTAGCTACAGGAGAGGCAACAAAAGTTGATCAGTAAGATACAAGCATATGACTTTGACATTGAGTATGTCAGAGGTAAGAACAACGTGGTAGTAAATGCCCTTTCACGTAGACCACCCACATCGTCTCTTATGAGCTTGGATACAGATTGGAAGGCTCGACTCTAAGTAGAGTACTCCAAGGAAAACTTTGCATGTGAGGTTTTGGATGGGCAGGTGGCAGATGACAGGTACAGGGTGGTCGATGAGATCATCTACGATAGGGATCGGATCATCTTGACTAAGGGGTCTCAGCTTAAGAAGAAAATACTCCAAGCATCACATGATTCCCCATTGGAAGGACATCAGGGTTTTACCAAAACCTACAGGCCCATTAGGGAGAGGTTCTCATGGAAGGGCCTCAAGGAGGATGTACTCCAACACATCTAGGAGTGCGATGTTTGCCAGAGGAACAACAAAGAGATGAGCCATCCCACAGGATTATTGCAGCCTCTTCCCATTCCGAAGGGGAAATGGGAGAGTATTTCGATGGATTTCATCACAGGGTTGCCCGTGGTATAGGGAAAGGATTGTCTCTTTGTCGTCGTTGATCCACTGACAAAGTATACAAATTTCTTTGCCATATCTGCACATTATACAGCTGCACATGTGGCTGAGCTATTTTTCAGGGAGATCTTCAGGCTACATGGTCTTCCTAAGACCATGGTCAGTGACCAGGACAGTCGTTTCATGGCCGGGTTTTGGCATGAGCTTTTCTGATTGGTGGGGACGAAGTTGACACTGAGTACTAGCTATCACCCATAGACGGACAGACAGACGGAGATAGTTAACAAGTGGCTGGAGGGCTACTTGTGTAACTATGTCAGTGGGCAGCAGCGAGCATGGTTGAAGTGGTTGTATCTGGGGGAGTACTGCTACAATACTTCACAACACATGTCCATTGGTATGTCACCATTCTATGCCTTATATGGGTATCATCCTTTATCTTTTGTCGACGTGATGTTTGGTGATAGCAGGCATCCTAAAGCCAATATTTGGATCCAAGAGAATCTGGATATCCTCCGAGCTCTCAAGGATAACATGGCTACAACATAGAACTAGTAGAAGCTGTATGCCAATAGGGGTTGGGTGGAGAGGCAGTTCAAGGTAGGGGACATGGTCTACCTATTATTACAGCCATACTGACAGTCATCGATAAAGCAGAAGGGGGTTGAGAAGCTCTAGCCCCACTTTTATGGGCCATACAGGATGATACGCAGGATTGGACAGGTTGCATATGAGTTGGAGCTGCCCCAAGGCAGCAAGATTCATAACATTTTTCATGTATCATGCCTGAAGAAGGCATTGGGGCAATAGGTGACCATGACGGATGAGCTACCACCCATGGATGACAAGGGGCATTTGGTATTGTAGCCGGAGGCTATCATTGACTCTAGGGAGAGACAGTTGCGGAGCAAGACGATCCGAGAATTCTTGGTGGAGTGGAAGAATTTGCTGAATGAGGATGCCACTTGGGAGAGTGAAGAGATCTTACAGTATCCATCACTTTAGTTGCTTGAGGACAAGCAACATTTTTTCAAGGAAGACTCTAATATTTCTAATTAGCTATGGCTAATTGGAATATTCGATTTTGTTCGATTTTTTCCTTCTATAGTTACTTGTAAATAAAAAGTGAGGAAGGGGGAACATAACTTACTTTAGAATAAAAAAAATTTACTTCCTAGATAGCACAATGTTGTGACTTAAGGGGGAACCAAAGGGGCCAAAGGGGGACGCAGAAATGGGGGCCACGCAACCACATGGAGGGACTGCGCAGGAGGGAAGGAACACATGGCAAGAAGGGGATCATGGAGGAGAAAGTGAGCCTAGGGATTGTGAGAGGCAGAGGCTATAAAATAGAGAGGAACCCCCTCATTTGGGATCATTCTAGTTATGAGCATTTTTGATAGTCATTTCGACTTAGAGCACGCTGGTTGTTTAGCTAGTCTGCAACACTATTTAGTGCATTGAGTGTCTCCGTTCGGAGATCTCACCCTTAGCCCCAGGGGACTTCGAGTGTCTGATAGGGAAAGACATTTCCATTGGAATTCTAGCAGTAGATTCATCAACATTTCAGCAGCAGTTTCATCAGCGTCTTTGAGGAACTTTGCAGAACCCCAAGGGGGTGATTTTCAGGGGTTGGCCATTTCAGAAAAGTTTTATGGGTTTTTTTGAGTTTTAACCTTCTATAAGGAGGGAAGCATCCCCAAATCTTCATTCAATATCTAGTAGTAGCAGAAGCACGACATTTTCCTAGCATCTGGGAAGCAGATAAGTGTGAGGTCATTCTAGGAAAGCTTTCTGGGTTTTTCTGGGTTTCTTAAGTAGAGCCCAAATCGAAAGTTTCAACTTTTTCTGAGGAGGGGAGCAACCCCAAATAATCATTTGTTTTCTAGCAACAGTAGCAGCACATCAGTGACATCCACACAGAGAGGCCATTCTTGTCATTCTGAGAGTATTTCTTCACTTACCTTGTGCAAGTCGAGGTGCCTTCTATGTAATCACCTCTTGTAGTCATTTATTGCTCAGTATAATAAAATGGCTTAGCATTTTTTGCTGCATTTCTTGTGTATCTACTTATATTCCTGGTTTACATTATTATATGCTATTCCACTATTATTTTATTACTTCTGGGTTATTATATCATTTGCACATATTTGGTTGGAGTTTTTGCTGGGGTTTGAGGAATATTCTGGGTTAGGAATATTACACAAAAGACTTTATGTATGAAGCATCAACCGAGACCAAAAGGCATTGTTTTATTTTTAAAACTAATGATTTGTGTATGGTTGCAGGTACAACACAGGTTGATGAGAAAACTTTAGATTATGTTAAGAAGGAAGAGTAGAATATGAAATTTGTTTAGGTTAAGACTGAGATAGAGAGATCTCAATAATGAAAGGAGACAAAAAGTTCTCATGGAAATATGCAATAGAATATTGGAGCTAGTAATGAAGATTGCAATAATAGATATGAGTTAAGGCATGAAGATAAAGAAAAGGTACTTATTGTGCCTAATGACTTTAGAATACTTAAGCATGATCATTTAGATTTAACAGAAGAAAGATCATTTGATGATGGGAGGACAACAAGTGAAGGTACTGAAAATCATGTAAAGACTTCAAATTCTACTCCAATTAAAGTTATTGAATTATTTAGAAAATTAGATCTTAAAATAAGAAAGCTGGAAAAGCAAGGATAAACGTTAAGGATAAATTGTTGATGAAGGATGACAAATAAATTTTAATAAATGACAGTTAAGAAGAATTTGACAGGTACAATTAATAGAAGTGGAAGTTTATCTTGGAAGATAATATGGCAGCAGTTAGAAAGGTGTGAAATTCTATAAAAGACATTAATGAACAAGAGGGTAAGGATGTAAGGATGGTAGTAAAAGTAGTAGTAAAAATGGAAGTTTAGCAATTAAGAGTTGAAGGTAATTAGCAAACAGAGGATATGCTCGATAAATAAATTGAGTTGATAAGAAGGATAATGATGAAGGTGTCTCAGAAGAAGACAACCACCAAAAAGGAAAGAAGCAACAACAAGAGGAAGACAATAGAAGAATGTGAGAGCATGCCAAGTGGAGCATTGTAGCATAAGATATAGAGACTTGGAAAAGAATAGCAAACAACCGAAACAATAAAGCAGATGAAAGGAATATAATAGGCAAAGATAAGCTACAAAACAAAGTGTGGGATCCAAGAGGTCAAAGATTAGAACCACGTGATTTGGAGATCATTATTATTTTCTACTTTAGGAGTTTGATGTAGGAGCATTTGGCTCATAAGAATTCTTGTGCTTTAAGGAAGTTGGTTTTTTAAGTGTTAAATTAGTGTAATTACTTAGGTTTTGTGTGATTTTAATGAAAATAGGAATTAATTAAGTACTGTGAGGATATTTGTAAATGTTCCTGAATGTAGGAGAACATAATAGGTGATGAGTAATTAGTATGGATTGAGATATTGTAATGTTAGAAAGTAGTTCATGATTTATGGAGGATCCTTAGGACTAGTTGAAAGTTCAGATCCTTAAGGGATAAAATAAGATATTTTAGGAACTAATTGAGGGCTTAGAGGATTCTTAGGGTTTAGTTGAGAAAATTGAGGATCTGAACCAAAATTGGTCAAAATAATCCTTTTGTATAAATGTAAACCTCGAATGGTTAAAAGAGAGAGTCAAGTCGTGTGAGTTAGAGAGAGAGTTAGTAGATAGATAGGGTTATATTTTAGGTTATGGGAATTGAATTGAGAAAGGGTCATTGATACATACCGTGTAAAGTCGGATTAGGTCAAAGCTAGATTATAAATAGGCTTTTCTTTGTATCTATACATTTGTTTAATGAATGAGGAAATTGAATTCATTTTGACTGTGTGTGTCATTCCTTTTATGTGTCAAGTGATCCGTAATTGGGAATTTATGGTTCTGTGTGATAAACCATGATGAATGAATTCAATTTGAATTTTTGACAGTCTTTTGGAGTGACAAAAGACTTATCGTCTTGGTAAAATTTGTGTGATTCAAGTTAGGTTTACTAGATGTATGTACAAGACAATTAATTACAAAATATGAAGGAAGGGAAATAATACAGGGTGTATTATGTATTCCAGTTCTAAGTGGTGTTAAAGAAATAGATGTATAAGTTGTAGGTGGAGTAATCAAATATGCCTTGGTGTGTTGTTCCTAAGCAGAGAAATGTGTTGGCAGAAATGAACTGATAATACTTGTGGTTACCCCATTACTATTGTAGTTGTATGCCTTATTAATATTGATGTGCCCCAATTGTCCCATATTTTTATTATTGTGCCCCATAGAATCCCTCTATTGTTATTTTTGTGGCTTTATGTTATTATTGTTAGGTTGGCTGGGTCATATTGTGACTCCTTGGACTCCTATATATAGAAAGGAGGTTTTGTCATTTGAATCATCCAAGAATTGTACATTTATGTAATGTAAAGGAGGTTGCCCCCTCGAAGAGGCTGAATTCTAAGGCATTGTTCTATCTTTTCTATCTTTTCTTGAGCTGGTTTCATAAAATTTGGTATCAGAGCTTTGGATTCTAGGGTTTCGTTGCTCCAAAGAGGTCATCACAGAAGTTTCACTATAACTATTTTTCTGCAAAGTTTCAGAAGCTAACAAAAAAACTCATCTGAGAGACATCGCGCTGAATATTAGGTCCGAATTTCAGAGCTTTTCACGCGATATTTGCAGAGATATGATCTGAGGAAGTTGGTCCTTTTGCAGAATCCTGAATTGCATTCAAAACAGGTGACCTGGGGAAAATCATCATAACTTTCTCTCTGACCATCAGATTGAAATTTCATCAGAAGGTATAGAAAGAGGACGAACTTTAGTTTCTTGTATATATTTATTAGAGCCAAAGGTCAAAAAAGGGACACGTGGCACATTGTACAAGTTCGCTCTATTGAATTAGTCTATAATCAGGTCACTATGGGAGATTTGGCATAACTCTTCATTGGAGAATGTAATTGGGGTCAGACTGGTGGCATTGAAAAGAGGACATAGAGGAATACCGTAGGTCGCAATTTCAGAACTGGATTATTCAAAATTATGGAGATACATCAGGGGAAATATCGAGCTCCTACAAAGTGAAAAAAGGTGTGTATATTTTTTTAAATGTTTGCTTAAGCTTGGTTTGAAAAATTATTTTGAAGGAATTCAAAGGGCATA
>APFE031335302.1:14214-68460 GCA_000404065.3 Pinus taeda
GCATGTCGTACAAGTTCACTCTACTGAATTAGTCTATAATCAGGTCACTGTGGGAGATTTGGCATAACTCTTCATTGGAGAATCCAATTGGGGTCAGACTGGTGGCATGGGAAAGAGGACACAGAGGGCTACCGCAGGTCACAATTTTAGAACTGGATGATCCAAAATTACAAAGATACATCAGAGGTAATATCGAGCTCCTACAAAGTGAAAAAGGTGTGTATATTTTTTTAATGTTTGCTTAAGCTTGGTTTGAAAAATTATTTTGAAGGAATTCAAAGGGCATAGTGAAGCATTATTATCAATAATTGATGCCCCAAAGAAATAAAATGGAAACACCTAGTAGGCGACCTGAAATCTCTAGCATGACTCATGAAGAAGAGGAAGAAATGCAACATGATATATCAAAATTACAAGACCAAGTGCAACAAGTGTCACTTTCACAAAAAGGAACAAAATCTAAGATGGATTGTTTAAAGAAAGGTGTAGAAGCGAAGATGAATGACGTGGAAGCTAAGATGGATGATTTGAAGATAGATTTGAAGACAGACATGGAAGAATTGAAGATAAATATGAATAAGTTGCTACAAGAAAGGGTCACTAAGGATGAAAGGGTAGTAAAGGAAACTCATGATGAGAACAAAAGAAATGTTAATCATGATTCCATAGACTCTAATGTTGGATCGAAGACCCACCATATTCCAAAAATAAATATGAGGAAGTTTGATGGCAAGGATCCCGCAACATGGATATTACAGATGGAGCAATTTTTCAATCTCAATAATGTGAAAAACACATAAAAGGTACGTAATGCAACTTTATATTTGGAACCAAATCAGTTTGTATGGTATTAATAGCTTTGCTCTCGTAAACAATTTATCAATTGGGCAATTTTTACGGAAGAATTGATAGCACATTATGAGGATACAAAAAACAACACTTTTTTTAGCCAATAGATAAGTCTCAAACAAAATGGTTCAATAATGGAGCACATTGAGAAGTTACAAAAATTGAACATAAGGGTAAAAGATATTCCAGAGGAGCATAGGATTGATGTGTTCATAGGGTCTTTAAAGGATAATATCCAACATGATGTTCGCCTTTCGGAACGTGATTCATTAGAGAAGGCATTTAAGTTAGCAAGAAAAATGGAAAGAAAAATTATGGCAACCAGGAAGCATACCACTCACAACTATAAAGATGGAAGTGTTGTTGCCGCTAGTCTTCCACAAACTATAAGGTTGACACCACAACAATTGGAAGAAAACAAAGAAAAAGGGCTTTGTTACAATTATGATAGCAAATACACTAAAGGTCATAAGTGTGCTGAGAAGAAATTGTTCTACATAGATTGTGAAGAGGAAGAAGAAAAGGAGCAAGAAAGGTCAAAAGAAGAGGATGTACTCTAGGAACAAAGCCTAGATAAAGAAGAAATGAATCCGACCATATCTTGCAATACATTGGCTGGAATTACCACTCTTCAAACCATCAAAATAGAAGGACAAATCAAGAAGAAAAAGGTAATGGTGTTGATTGATTCAGGGAGTACCCACATTTTTATTCATTGTAAGATAGCAAAAGAATTGAATTGCTTCTTATATCTAGCACCAGAGTGTCAAGTGATGGTTGCAAATGGAGGAACAATAAATTTCTCTAGAAAGTGGCATAATATCAAACTATCCATGGCAGAATATGTATTGAATAGCCCAATGCTTTCCATTCCAATGGGAGGTGCTGATGTTGTATTAGGAGTCCAATGGCTACAATCCTTGCGTACAATAGCTTTTAATTTTCAAGAACTTTTCATGAAATTTTCCGTGGAAGGAAAGGAAGTTGAATTAAGGGGTATTTTAGGGAAACCAGGGAAGATAATCAGCTCTAATTGTATGACAAAGCTTCTGAAAAAGGAACGAAAAGGTGTAATTGCACAATTATGTTCGCTAGATGTTTCAACATTGGAATCATCTATTTCTCCAGATCTCCAAATAGCCTTGGACAATCATTCCAAGGTATTTGAGACTCCCAAAGGTCTCCCACCTATTCGTGATCATGATCATGCTATTCATCTGATTCCAGGAAGTGTTCCTCCAAACATGAGGCCGTACAGATATCCCTATGCCCAAAAGAGTGAAATTGATCGTTTGGTTGTAGAAATGCTAGAGGCTGGTATAATTCAACCAATTCAAAGTTCTTTCTCTGCTCCAATAGTATTGGTGCACAAGAAGGATGGATCATGGCACACGTGTCTAGATTATAGGGAGATCAACAAGCTCAAGATAAGTTTCCCATTCCTGTCATTGATATATTACTAGATGAATTGCATCGATCAATTTACTTCACCAAGTTGGATCTTCATTCAGGATATCATCAAATCAGAATGAAGACTGAAGACATTCTCAAAGAAACATTTAGAACTCATGAGGGCCATTATGAATTTTTGGTCATGCCTTTTGGCCTTATCAATGCAAGCTCAACATTTCAAGGTTTGATGAATTCAATTTTCAAACCATTCCTTAGAAAATATGTCCTAGTATTCTTTGATGATATACTAATCTGCAACAAGTCTGGGAAGGATCATGTTGAACATGTCGACAGGGTGCTACAACTATTGGAGGAAAGACAATTATATGCAAAAAGATCCAAATGTTTCTTTGGAGTAGAAGAGGTGGAATATCTGGGTCATATTGTATCTCATGAAGGAGATAAGGTATACCCTAGCAAAATTAAAGCCATTAAGAAATGGAGAATCCCCACATCCATAAAGCATCTGCCATGATTTCTCGGGTTGACCGGTTATTATTGCAAGTTTGTTAAGAATTATGGGAGAATAGCAGCACCTCTAACAACACTATTGAAGAAAGATGCATTTTCATGGACTCGAGAAGCAAAAAATGCCTTCGAACATCTTAAAGAGGCAATGTGCCAAGCACCTGTCTTAGCTACACCGGACTTCAGAAAAACCTTTATTATGGAATGTGATGCTTCAGGAAATGGAATTGGTGTTGTTTTAATGCAAGATGAAAGACCCATTGCTTTTGGAAGTCGTCCAATCAAGGGAAAGTTTTTACACAAAGCTATTTATGAGAAGGAAATGTTGGCAATACTCCATGCACTTAAGAAATGGCGACCCTACCTAATGGGAAGACACTTCAAGGTAAAAACAGATCATGATAGCCTTAAATACTTTTTAGAACAAAGATTATCCTCTGAAGAGCAACAAAAGTGGGTGACAAAGATGTTGGGTTATGACTTTGAAATCATCTACAAAAAGGGGAAGAAAAATGTGGTGGCAGATGCACTCTCAAGAAAGGATGAGGATGTGGAAGCATTGTTGTGCGCCATTTCTATTATCCAACCAGATTGGATAAACGAAGCAAGGGAGGAATGGAAGAATGACGAAGAAGTGTGGGCACTTATTCGAAAGTTACAACAAGATTCTAGTATGTGGGATACATTTAGCTAGCAAAATGATTCGTTATGGTACAAATATTGCTTATACCTCTGTAAGAATTCCCAGCTAAAACAAAATATTCTTATGGAATTGCACACTTCTCCCTTAGGAGGGAACTCAGGATTTTTAAAAACTTACCACGGGGTTAAGGAGGAACTTTTTTGGGAGGGCCTTAAATCAGATATTCAAAAGTTTGTGGCGGAATGTTTGGTTTGCCAACAAAATAAAGTTGAAACAATTAAGACATCAGGTCCATTACAACCTTTATCCATTCCAAGCCAACATTGGGAGGAGGTTTCGATGGATTTTATCACAGGTTTACCCAAGTCTGAGGCAAAGAGTGTCACGATGGTGGTAGTTGAAAGACTTACCAAGTATGCACACTTCTATACATTATCACATCCATTTAAAGCCAATACAATTTCTACTGCATTTATGGAAAGAATCCAAAAGATACATGGAAACCCAAAGATTATTGTATGTGAAGGAGATCCCATTTTCACTGGAATTTTTTGGACAAAATTATTTTCTTGTCTTGGTAGTCAGTTAGCTCATAGCACATCTTATTATCCTCAATCTGATGGGCAAACTGAGATAGTTAAAAAATGTTTGGAAGGATATCCTCGTTGCTTTGTATCTGATAAACAGACACAATGGGTCAAATGGTTGCCTCTGGTTGAATGGTGGTATAACACTTCCTTCCATACAACAACAAAATTGACCCCATTTATGGCACTTTATGGGTATCAGCCACCATTGATCACATCATATTTAAGAGAAAATTCTAAGGTTCAAGTAGTGGAACATCACATCAAACATCAACAACAAGTCCTCCAACTCTTAAAGGATAACCTTGTTTTGGCACGTAATAGAATGAAACAACAGGCTGATCAACATCGCAGTGAAAGAAGTTATAATGTAGGTGATTGGGTATTCCTACGACTACAACCATATAAGCAAATGTCCCTCAAGCAAGCTAATAAGGATAATAAATTATCACCAAAGTATTATGGTCCGTACAAGGTGTTGCAAAAGATGGGTACTATGGCATAAAAATGAGAGCTTCTTGCAGCTTCTTGATTGCACCCAGTTTTCCATGTTTCATGTTTAAACAAGGTTATAGGCAATAAGCTCCCAGTTCAAACAATATTGCCAGAACTTGACAAGGAAGGAAAAATTATATTGGAACCAGAAGCAGTCACAGAAACAAGAACTCGATCAATTTCAGAGTATCTTATAAAGTGGAAGAACTTATCTACTGAAGATTCCACATGGGAGGATGAGAATTTTATACAAAAGCATCCATAACTACTCAACTGTTGAGGACAACACTTTTTTGAAGGAGAGGGGCATGTTGGGTCCCTATAATACTAGTATTTACCGCATTACTATTGTACTTGTATCCCTTATTAATAATGTTGTGCCCCTATTATCCCATATTGTTATTACTGTGCCCCATATTTGTGGCTTTATGTTATTATTGTTAGGTCGGTTGGATTATATTGTGACTCCTTAGACTCCTATATATAGAAAGGAGGTTTTTTCATTTGAATCATCCAAGAATTGTTCATTTATGTAATGTAAAGGACGTTGCCCCCTCGAAGAGGCTGAATTCTAAGGTGTTGATCTATCTTTTATATCTTTTCTTGAGATGGTTTCATAACAAATTACTTAGGTTTTGAGTGATTTTAATGAGAATAGGAATTAATTAAGTATTATGAGGATATTTGTAAATGTTCCTGAATGTCGAAGAACATCACTGATGATGAGTAATTAGTATGGATTGAGATATTGTAATCTTAGAATGTAGTTCATGACTTATGGAGGATCCTTAGGACTAGTGCAAAGTTCAGATCCTTAAGGGATAAAATAAGATATTTTAGGAAGTAATTGAGGGCTTAGAGGATTCTTAGGGTTTAGTTGAGAAAATTGAGGATCTCAGCCAAAATTGGTCAAAAGAATCCTTTTATATAAATGTAAACCTCGAATGCTTAAAAGAGAGAGTCAAGTCGAGTGAGTTAGAGAGAGAGTTAGTAGATAGATAGGGTTATATTTTAGGCTATGGGAATTGAATTGAGAAAGTGTCATTGATACATACCGTGTAAAGGCAGATTAGGTCAAAGCTAGATTATAAATAGGTTTTTATTTGTATCTGTACATTTGTTTAATGAATGAGGAAATTGAATTCAATGTGACTATGTGTGTCATTCCTTTTATGTGTTGAGTGATATATAATTGGGCATTTATGGTTCAGTGTGATAAACCATGATGAATGAATTCAATTTTAATTTTTGACAGTCTTTTGGAGTGATAAAAGACTTATCGTCTTAGTACAATTTGTGTGATTCGAGTTAGGTTTACTATATGTATGTACAAGACAATTAATTACGAAATCTGAAGGAAGGGAAATAATATAGGGTGTACTATGTATTCTAGTTCTAAGTGGTGTTAAAGAAATAGAGGTATAAGTTGTAGGCGGGGTAATCAAAGATGTCTTGGTGTGCTGTTCCTAAGTGGAGAAATGAGTTGGAAGAATTGAACTGATAACTCGAGTTCTAGAATGGTGAGCTGGCGATGAAATCAAGTTATCAATAAGTGCATGGATAGGAACAAATGAATGTTTTGATCATGGTTAAAGCACTATATTACACCCTAGTGGTTGATCATGTTTCCAACTGATGATGTCACAGTCAATTGCTGGTTTTAAAGTTGTGTTTAACCATGTCTTTGTTGAAGGGTCGTAGACCGTTGGATCGATGCTAATATTGACCATTGGATTAGTAATAGATCACGTCATTCATGAGTGAATGAATGTGGCCGGGAGAAGTTGTGACATGTGATGTTAGATGATCAGGCAGTTAAATGTCATTCAAGAAGTCCATGTGATATAACTATTGGGTGTCAGATCAAGTGCATCTTAATCGAACTGTGGAGAACTAATCTGACAAGATTTGTGTGGAAGGTCAATGTGGGAAGTCATCATGTGTTCAGTTGCTGTTCAATTGCAAGTGATGTTCAATTGCTTTTCAATCAGTACTGTTCAATTGTTGTTCAATTGCAAGTGTTGTTCAATTGTTGTTCAATTGGGCACTGTTCAATTGTTGTTTAATTGCAAGTGTTGTTCAATCGGGTGTTGTTAATTTTTTGTTCAATTGCAAGTGTTTTTCAATTTCTATTCAATCGAGTGTTGTTTAATTATTTTTCAGTCGGTGTTGTTCAATTGTTGTTCAATTGGTGCTATTCAATTACTGTTCAATCCTGCATTGTCTTGCATCATTTTTAGGTGAGACTCGGGAAATTTTTCAAAGCCATGGAAAAAGTGGATACGTAAAGTTAAAAGCGATTTATGTATATTTCTATAATAAAGTGGATTGAGGGAAATTAACCATGGTATGATTAGCGTTGAGGCCAGAGTAAGAGGGTATGGTTAATATGCGCAAGTTTAAGAATTAATCAAAGTTTACGAGGATTGAGTAAAATTTCCATTGGAGTGACTAATTAAGGTTTAGACCATTGATTAGTTTTTGAAACATTTCCGCATGCAAATTTATTAAGGGGTCTTAAACCTTAACTAATGAAGGTTTGATTAGGTATGATAAATGAAATTCTAGGGAATAAATGAGATTATGCATTTTATATGCATACTGTGGGTATTGTCGACTTAGCTTGGCATCACCAAATTAAATTGCATTTTAATTTTTTAAATATATTAAAATTTAAATTCTGAATCATCAGTACAATTTATGTTATTCTTTTCCTATAAAATTGAATGATAGGAGTGATTGTTGTTTTTGATGGTGAAAATGGATTCAACACCATAAAAAACTTTTAGAGTACTCTCGAACACTCAAAATGTTGAAAATTGCTAACTATAACTAATATTTCCAATTATTTTTATAAATTTACCAAAATAATACAAGAAGTTCTATTATTTTCGAAACAAATTTGCAACCTCATTAAAATAGGTGTATATAAAATGTTATCAAAATTTTATCAAATTCGATGATGCATCATTACCATCATTATCAAACTGGATGATGATCATTACTTGAAAGTGTAGTATGTTCGTTTCCATGTTTTCAATGGATTTACACTTACATCAAGTAAAATCTCAATAGATCATCATCAATTGAATATTTCATTACTTTTTCCACATAATTTTGTAGACTCGACATTTATATTTGTGTTGGTAATTAAATTTTGTTTTAGTTTAAAATCAAGAATAAAGATTAAAGTTACAAAGAATAGTATAACATTTTTTTCCCCTTGGAAAAATCTTAATTTTCATTAGTATAGGAAAATTACATATTGTAGATGCATTTCACATATGTTGTATGTGAGGATGAGTGCCTATCAAGTAAGAGTGTATCAAAATAGCTCAGTGCACTCCAGGTAGGGAGGCTTTGTCTTCAATATTGTTCATAATAAATATAATCAAAGATCTCCTCATAGAGAGTAAATATGTTTGTCATTTATATACATCTAATAATTTAAACACAAACTATAAACATGTGCAAAAAGGAACAGGCTCTTGATGAGCAAGTTAATCTATATAGTCCATGCATGGATGGTGGTAATATTGATAATGAGCACCATCCCTTTGCTCCTAGATCAACCATGTGCCACAAGGCCGGATCATAGCTTCCTTCGATAACTCATCAACAGATTAGTTGTGTTCCTTGTAGATATGACAACAAACAAAGAGATTAAAAAATGTGTAATGAGTCTGTGTGCCTCACCCAGTATAGGTCTCAGAGAGTAAGCATAACAATTTGATGTTTTGTTAATCTAGTTGTAGACAGTTTTTGAGTCCTTGAATATCTGAATATTCCTCCAATGTTTTTCCAAAGAAAATTGAATGAGATATTTAAGAGTTATTAAACTCTACAAATTTGTTGGTGCCCCTTCCCACACCCATTTGGATTTTTTAGTGGCAGGAGTCAGATTGGTATAGAATTTCTCCACCCCCACACCTAGTGTCTTGTGTTGAGCCATCAAAAAAAAGCCCAGGGATGTTCTTAGTTGATGTCTTTAGGAAAAATGTTCCTTGGGGGGTGGTCATCATCTTCAGGTATGGAGTCATAGTCTGCTAGAAGATGTGCAATGATTGAGGGCCAATGAGGTATCATATCCTAAAAAGTGCATCGGTTACAGGTAATCCATATCACGTATCAAATGAGGAGAGGAATATTTCTAGCCTTGGTCGGGGTTGCGATAGAACACCATGTGGTCCAAGATTCCATTACTGTCAAGCTCTGCCATATGCATTGGGGGATGATTGGCAAAAGGATATAGTTCCAAAGGTTTATGATTGGGCAGGTAAGAATGAGATGATCTATTGATTCTGAGTTGTTCTTACAAATGCAACACCAGGTAGGTCCATGTTGAGTTCGTTTGATTAGATTTTCTTCCATGGGAGGCTTATTTCTTAGTACCCTCCACATGAATATTCTAGTTATGGCTTGCGCCTTTAATTTCCATAGGTTTTTCCACCAATATTTAATAGCCTGAGGTCTATGAAAAATAACCAAGCATAGATATCCCTCGTTAGGGGAGTATACCCCATTTTTAGCATGTGCCCATATGATCTCATCATCCCCTTCAACAATTTTGATGTGTGATTTTTTTAGTGTGCTATATAGTCCTCCCAATTTTGATACCACATTTGAGGGATGTGCAAGCTACGGGCAGATTTCCAGGCCTAATAAAATAAGGTGGTGTGCTCCATGTTCGTAATGTGTCTGATACGTGTGATACCGGAATTAGTAAGGTGTATCATGAGATCTTGAGGCAGTATGTGGGAGTTACCGCATCCTATCCAAGGGTCTAATCCAATGCAGACTGATGTGCCACATTGGATTTTCCATGTGAGCACTTCTCTAATAATAGGCATGGAGTTTAAAATAACTTTCTAGATGATTGAGCTCCCTATTTTTTTCTAGTTTGGTTGTCAGATCTAGTCCATCAGATTTGGGGGGATATGTATTTTTTATAAGCTACCTCTACCCATATGTTGTCTATAGTGATCAATTTCTAGCCTATATTGGCTTCCAGTGTAGATGAAAAGTCATCAAGCCTTTTAATTCCTCATCCCCCCATTTCTTTAGTAGAGAAAATGACTCCCATTTGGCCCAAGCAAAGATTCTCCCTGACTGATTGCCTTTCTAGAGGAATCTGCAAGAGAGGTTTTGTATTTTGCAAAGGATACCTCGGGGGATAAATTCCAATGACATCCAATATAGAGGGGTGGCTTCTAGAAAAACATTGATGAGTACTAGTGTCCCTGCTCTGGAGAGGTACTTATGATACAAGATATTGATCCTTCTTTCTAGCTTGGAGATTAACCATGTCCAGTCTGCTATCTTCTAACCATGGAGTTTCAGTCTATACCGCATGTATCTAAGGCCATCCTCCATCTGTAGAAGATTGAATGGGAATCTACGGAGTGCATACTGAATCTAATGAGGGGTGCATCTTGTGGCTGTAATGGTGGATTTAGTGTTTTTTATGACCATACCTATAATAGTTTGAAATAATTCTATGGTGATCTTTAAGTTAGTTCGATCCCCAATACCACAATTAAGGAAAATGAACACATCATCCACAAATAGTAAATGAGTAATAATCCATCTGTCGGTGATCTTCATTCCCTTAAATATTGCCATACTATGTTCTTCCTTGATAAGTTTGCTAAGCCCTTCCATGATAAGAAGAAATATTAATGGGGACAAAGGAAATCCCTGCCTGAGTCCTCTTTTTGAGTGAAGGAAAGGTGTTGTCGATCCATTGTCAAGGACACTAAAAGACATATTTGCTATATATGACATGGTCAATTTTATAAATTCAAAGGGAAATCCTAGATGTGTTAGGATCATTCTGATGTATAACCAACTTTCTCGATCAAAGGATTTTGAGAATTCTACCTTAAGGATCATACCTTTCAACTTCTTCTTCTGAATAGAGTGCATCACTTGTGTTGTTCCAACAACTTCATGTATCTGTCAATCTTGGAGAAAAATAATTTGTTTAAAGGATATGTGGGCAGATAAGATGGGAAAAGACGATTAGCTATGATTTTGGAGATTATTTTGTAAATACAATTGCAAAGCGAGATGGGGTGGAAGTAATCAATGGATATGGGGTTGTATGATTTGGGGATAAAGGAAATGAAGGTGGAACTGAATGCCTCATAGAACTTTCCAGTGATCTGGCAGTCTTCAATCACCTTAAAAATAACTTCACCAAGGATGTCAAGGAAAGTAGTGTAGAACATAACCGGCCATCCATTTGGTCTTGGGCTCTTGTCTCACTTGAACCATTTCAAAGTAGCCTCGAGTTCCTCCATTGTGACCTTCGTGTTGAAATCCATGGCGATCTCTTAGTGCACAAACTGAGGAAATAATTGTGCCACTTTGATGACTTTAACAAGAGTGACATTAGGAGTTGCCTTGTCGATCTGCCTGAAGTGGGTTGTGGCAAGGGAGACTAGTTGCTGGAAGGTATTCACTCTAATCCCCTATTCATTTGTCAATTACGAAATGGAGTTTATAGCCTTCTGACCATTTTCATATTTATGAAAGAATTTTGTCTTATCATCTTCCTTAAGCAACCTTATAGCTTGAATTCTCAGCCTCCAAGTTTCTTCCGGGTCCTTTAGAATTTTCATTTTCTTTGCTATTAAGGTAGAGAGATTCTCCTTCTGTTTAGTAGTAGTGAAATCCCATCCATGCTCTTCTTCCAAGGCAACAATCTTTTCTTTAGTGTCCCTTAGGGTTTGATTATCCAGTTCTCTCTTGTTGCGCACCCAGATTTTTGATAATCTCTTTAGCTCCCTAAGGTTATGTGAAAAACCTTCGGCTATATTCCCACGAGAAGAAGGAGGGTGAGTCTTACAATAATCAATTGCCATTCAAATATAAGCTGCATCTTTCAACCATGTAGAGTTGAACTTGAAAGGGGCTTTTGGTTATTTCAGTCCAACTATTATTTCAAGGTATATCGGTAAATGGTATGATATACCCATTGATCCAACCCACTGCCTGTAGTTATTTCCCATACTCAATAGTCGCTCCTTGATGAGAAAGTGATCTAGCCTTCTAGCAAGGCTATCCTCTCCAATTCTTTTCTTCCTCCAAGTACGTTTTACTTTTGTAGATGGAATATTGATAAGGCTGTGATTCTCCAAGATGTTCTCAAAGAAAGAAGATAAGGGGTCAATTTGGGCATGGTTTCCCCACGACTCTGCGAATCCAATAGAGAAATCTAAGTATCCTCCTAGGACTATGTTGTCCTTTTGCAGAAGATTGGTGTTCAGTAAATGCTCCTAGAATTATCCACAATTTTGACATGCCTTATATACGTTGATAAGTCTAATGTCAGAGCCAATTTTAGAAGAGAAGATGTTCACCCTGATGTGTCCAATGCCTTCCCATATATTACATAATTTGATATTCCAGGTGTTGAAACCCATTGCAATGCCTCCCGAGCGGCCATTGATATCAAGGGCTTCAAATGACTATCCAGGTAGCATGGAATATAAGAGGTGTGAGTTGACTTCTACAAGACCCAAGGTTTCTTGTAGGCATATGACATCAATAAGATCAGTCATAAGAAGTCTACATAAAACTAGTTTTTTCTCAATGCTAGCTAACCCTGTACAATTAAAGGATAGCAACATCATAGGGAAGATGGCTCCAGGGTGTTCTGTGCTCTAAGAACGTGGTCAATAGCAAGTTGTTGGCCCAAAGCAATATCCTCCCCTACCTACAGCTTGGCCTTGGATAGGGAGAATGGTTTGCCTCTTAGTGGCTTTGGGGGGATGGAGGGAGATACTAATCCAATGCCAATGGAATTGAGAGGCTGAGATCAGGAGAGGGGTCGAAGCGAGTAGTTGTGGGATGAAAACCCTTGATCAGATTTTGAGGATTTATTAGATTGGGTCACCTTCGGAAAGGATGGGCAGATGATAGAGTAAATGGGGGGGTGGTTGTAGAGTGTAGGCGAATGAAATGGGGGACGAGGACATGAATGCAGAGCACTGATGATCAGCCGAGGATGATAGTATAATATGCAATGTAGTAGAGAAATGTACAAAGCATGGGTTAGATGTGGACATACCCGAAGAAAGCACAACTGCCATAGCCACCCTTTGCCTCATCAAAGGAGTAGAGGGAGGTTAATATGGTGTGTTACCGCACTTCTTCGAAGTCTCCTTAGCTTCGTTGTCACTGCTACTTCAAAGGAAGTGTGGTTCTCAGGTTCCTTTGCGGCCTTGGTTGGAATTTCTTTCCCCTTTCTGTTGCTCTTGCTTTTCCATTCAGGGAGCAGTCCTTGAATAAGTGTCCCACCTGATGGCATCTCCTGCATCTAAAAGGGACCCCCTCATAATCAAGGATCTAAGTCCATGAGAAATTTCTCCAGAGTAGTGTGATATGATCCTGCAACCCTTCCCTAGTGTCTAGATGGACCAGTATCCTTGTGTATGCCATGATACCTATTGTGAGATATGATTTATCATACTTTAGAAATGTTCCTAGGGTGTTTCCGATGTACCTGAAAATGTCGTGAGACCAAAAAAGGATTAGTAGGCCTGGTAGACGTACCCACAGTGGTCAATCACCTAATTTCTCCCTCCTAGGGTTGAAAAGAGGGTTCCATCATCACAAGAGCACAAGGGATTTTTCAATGTGCTAGAATGAAGATAGAACCCAATTTTTGGGCTTAGCTCTAGCGAAGCGCAATGAAAAGCATCCCTGAACAAAGGTTTGTATGAAAGGTAGCTCAGCCAAATGTTGCCCCACGATTTTTGCCATCCATTGCTTGAGTCGTGCCACAAAGTAGCCCCTCCCATGAACCCTACCTAGCAAGACTCTATTTGTGGTATCCATGGTTTCAGCCCACTCGATATCTTCACCCAAATTGATTGCTACATCTTATGTGTTGGCTTTGACGCACTTTTGCTTTTTCCCTGGCCTATGGTCCTCGTCGGTGGTGTCCTACTAGGAGCGACTAAGGTGAGGATTCAGATGAGGGTTTGGAGCTTTCAGATTATGCCCAAAAGTGTAAGCTTCCAAAATTAGTGGTTTCCAGTGAAGCTGCTAGAGAGCGGAGTTAATAACGGTGTCGTGATAGGGGCAGCTTGAGGGAGGACCGAGGGTTCACGAGAGGGGTAGATGAAGGGAGGTATGATCCGACAGATAAAGGGAATTGTAGATAACCCAAGGAGCACGTGGTGAGGTAAGGACGTATATAACGAGCCACAAACTATAAGGAGGTTGGCGAAGTAGGAGGGGTTACAAAAACGTGCCAAGTGGGGGGTCCTCTAGTAGGGTAACAATCGAGCATGAGGGCCCCAAGATTGAAGGAAAAGGAGTGATAACATCCGACAGGTCACTACTAAAGGGGAGTAGGTCGTCTGTGTTTAAGGGGAGTATGTCCAAAAGTAGACATCCGCGAATGGGTCTTTTGAATAATCAACCATATCCATCTCCATAACTGTTTTCCTAGTGCTACATGTCAACTGCCATGGGGATTGTTAAACCGTCAATGTTCTAATCGACTGTAGAAAGGAAAATGGTGAGGAGCACAACAAAATCACGAGGAGGATAATACGCAAAAGAAATGATCGGGGAACAGGAAAAAGTGCAAACGACGTCAGAGGGATATGAAAACAAGGTGGAAACAAAGTTTTCAAAACAGAGGGGTAGGTTATGCATATGCGCGAGGGCTGTAGTCAAACCCTAGCCTATGTCGCCACTATTCACGGAGGGTTACAGATCTCCATATTGTAGCGAACCAAATAGTATAACATATTATAAGAGTTAGTTATTTAAAATCTTACCTTCAAAGCAATTTTTCGTTTTAATTACTGTTTCTTATTTCAATTTGCATAGGATGTGCGTCTCTGGGATGTGGCCATTTGCAATCATTTTTTAATCAAAACGGTATGTGCTATAAACCACACAAATAAATGAATGAATATAAATAACAAATAAATAAATTAATATAAATAAAAAATAAAAATAACATCGTGTAAAGTGATATAGGGAGAAAAATGAGGAAATATGTGGAAATTTGAAAATTTAAAAAATTAAAATTATTTATAGTTAAAATAAAATAATATATATTTATATTATAGAATATAAATATAATTTTGGAAAAATAATTTTAAAGTTTACATTTTAATATAAGATATTCAATAATAATAATAATATTAAAAATAAGATAATTCATTTTAATTTTTTTTATATATATTTAATGATTTTTGTAAGTGTATTATAGGTTATTTATTTATGATTTATTTATACCCTGTTACATTTGATCTAAATTTATGAAGAATATTGGTTATTTTTGTGAGCTTAGTTTAATGGGTTTGGCTAATTATGGGAGCATTGAATTTTATTTGAAATTTTAATTTTATATATTTAATTGGTTCAAGTTTTTGTTACGGGTTATTTCTTATTTTTTCTTTTCATCTTGTTTCCTTGTATTGAACTTTTAGGATTTTAAAGTTGCTTCCACTCGTAGCTACTAGTTTTCCTTTTATAACATCCCTCCGAAACAATTCATAAAAATAACTAAGAATAATTATGAATCAAACCATTATTATTTTTATTATTTTTAAAATAAATACATACAAATATTTGCTATATCAACACGATGACTCTTGAATTCGACTTTGCAGAGGCAACATACCTATCCATTTTCAATATTCTTTTTCTTTCTCCTCCAACAAGTAAGATTATATCTTTTCCACATTTAAATTTGATTTCACACCAAACTTTGCTCAATATTCCATATTTGTTCAATATTTCTTTTTTCGTTTTCATAATTTCAAGCGTAAGGCAATGCTAGATTGCTGGCCTAGCACAATCGTTTTCCATAGCTTAAGGATTGGGGTTGTTACTTATTTATTTTCTACCACAACCCAACCCTTATAACCTTATCTCAACACTATATATATGTATATATATTATATATATCTTTCCTTTGTCGAGTTATATACTTTATAATATGCAACAAGTGTTCTTGACGCTCAAGACTCTCATGGCACATAAACTTATGTGGATGGATAATTGTTGTTCTGTTTGCGTGAAGCGAAAATGTGGAAGGCATGGAGACGTTACATGATTTGTTCGAGCCCTATACATTTGTGGCCATGGTGATTACGTTGGTTTGGTCAGTAGTGGGAATTAATATGTCCCCGTTTGGGTAACCACCTCCCTCGGCCTTTTCATTGTAGTGGAGTGATTCGTGCTTGAACTAGCTAAGATCCAAGGTTTGAAACCGATAGGTTAATTTAGTAAGCAGTTGTTTATAATGAGATTTTTTGAAAGTTTTTCCGGCCGGTTTTTCCGGTCAAAATCTGGCAACAATTTATTGGAATCGTAAGTTTGATAGCTAGTTTCTGCACAATCAAAGGGTCTAGGGGGTTTTTCAGGGTGCTGAATTCAAATATACAGTTAAAAAACCATTTTAACTGCTAAAAATCAAGATTTAACCTCAATTTCTTCCACCAGATTCCCACACTGGAATCTCCAAAAAATCACATTATATACAACTCCATTTAGTAACAAGAAAAAAGTTTTTGTTCTAAATTTAAAGCTCTTACCACCATGTTTTGTTATTTATCCTTCATAGCATTCTAAAGAGAACAAATGTTGCATAACAACTAAGAGAAGGTTTGCACGCCAATTCCTAACATTGACCTTCCACACTCTAATCTTTTATTTCTTCCTTGATATATTTCTTTGTGCATCTTTGACATTGGTTTAAGTGAATTACAAAACATAAATCTTCTTGACTTGCTCTTATTACCATGTTTTTTTATTTATCCTTCTTAGCATCCTAAAGATACCAAATGTTGCATAACGAATAAGAGAAGGTTTGCACACCAAGTCCTAACTTTGACCTTCCACACTCTAATTTTTTGTTTCTTCCTTGATATATTTCTTTGTGCATCTTTGATATTGGTTTACGTGAATTATAAAAAGAATCTTCTTGACTTGGTGATGCAGGTGTACGAACAACCAAGCAACATATTATTTTAAGATACCAGAGCGGCCACGAAATTCCTACAAGGAAAGGAATTTCCCTCATAAATTGTACAAATTAGAAATTCAGTCTTAATTAGCATGTGGCTCATTGTAAATATGTTAGAGGTGTTGGGTTGTTACAATGATTCACCATGTGGGACTTTGTCATTGTAACATGTGTAGAGTTAGGAATTTCGTAGTTTTATATTATTGGATAGATGTCCCATTTCTATGGTTTATGTTGAGATATTTCCACCTAGTGAATTTGTATAGAAATGTATGTAGGACAGGAAGAAGCAACTCCCCATGCATTTTTGCGTACAGGTGGCTTGCATCCCTTTGAAAGAGGATTTTATATATACATGTTTTACACTTATAGGAAAGAGCTCTATAACGCATTTCTCTTCATGTTTTACATGTTATGAACTTCTAGGTGAATCATCATGTATATACATATATATTTGGGCTAGGCTAAAATGCAGCTATGGTTTGTTTGTCCTAGTATAATACAACTTATATGTAGAACTATTTTTTCAAATACAATACATATTACTATGGCGTACTTTATATTACTCAACCTAATATTCCATCTAAACTAAAGAGATAGGGTGAAGGGAGTACAAAAATTATTGAACCCCTTTTTTCCAAACGGTATCAACCATTATATATGATTGTGTTTGGTAGCGTGCTTTCTTAACTGGTTCATGTTTAATGTATACCCTTATGCATTAATTTGGTTTTCACGCACCTTGTGTTCCCAAAGTTAGATTTGAGGGGACGTATTTTATTTGTTTGTTCCTCGTTCCCATTTCCCTCGAGAAATTAATATCCCAGTCACCGGCTGCCACCTCAGCCTTCATCACGTGATGGCCAAATAACGATATTAATGTTTTTGGATAGGTTATGCGACATGGTTTGGACGCAGGGGATGTGGTGGTAATCCCTAACTCGTTTTGAGTCCTATGACCTGTTCTTCATGTCACTTTTGCTTTTCTCCTCCCATCTGTTGGTCTCGCCATTTGGATTTGCATGGTTTTTCCTTATGCTATGAGCATTTCGCAAGCTCCACCTATTTACGCCACTGGTCATTTACACCAGATTCCAGGTATTGAATGGTCTGTGGTTTTTTTTTCTTTTTAAGGACACTCTTTGTCCTTTGCACATTACTCCCCACCTCTAATGTGATCTGTTTCTCATATTAACTTCATCTTAAAGGGTAAATAATTTTGGACTTTCCTCGAATGGTGGGTAAAACCCTGCTTCACAATACCCTTTACTCATTCTTATTCAGGCTAGACAGAGGAGTTGTTCTCTGTAGTTTTGGTTTAGCATATTGTTTTTCCTGCGTAAGGTTTACTAGTTCATGCATCGGGGGTTTGTCCTTATTCTGTCGTCTCACTTATTTACACAGGAATCGTTGGACGATGCACTTCTCCAACTTAGGGTTTCGACCTATGAAAGGAGTAAGGTAAGGTAATTATCCAGAGTTTAAGTGGTATACACATTTAACTTGAATTGAGGTTATTATTATGAAATTTCTATTTCATACCTGCTTATAATTTTGTACTATGTTCTTACTTATAAAGGTGAAGCGTAAATAGTACTATTTGTGGTAACTTATGATCTCTAGGAAATGTTATAGGAACCTCGCTAGGTAATGAAGCTTTTTCATAATCTATAAGTTTTTCTTTCCCCCTACGTGGACAGGTTTATCTATATGCTCTGGCTTTTTTTCTTTCTCTTTATGTTACACGATTTAAGTGAACTTACTTTTTGATTTTGGAAAAAATATGGAAGTAGGGTATGTTTACGTAGGTTATGTTTACAGGAGGAAGAACTTTAGAGCTTTCTGTCATCTACTGCCTTCCATCCTAGCATAGGTACAATTTTTAAAAGCTTGTTTTAGTTGCTCATGCAACCTCTTGTAATATTTAGTGATATATTTTAAGTTTAATTTATTTTTCTTTAAACTACTCATACTTTTTCCCCACAACTTACTCTACACTTTCTCTATGTTATACGTGCACATGACCTATGGCAAGCATCACATGTACATATTTGTCAAGGCAACAATATTCGGTTTGTCGATTCTACCTCAAACAGTTTAGGTCAGTTATCGCTTTCTATGTTGTAGGCTTAAGTTTGTCATCGTTATTGTAGAACTATTTTCTAATGCGCCCAGGACAACATAATTGTAAAAGTTAGATCCTATTCTATTGCTAAGAGATATTTTCACTTCTGTAAATGGTTAATGACAATTTCAGTCATACCTAATTCATATTTTCACTTTCAAACTTTACTGAGTGGTGTCTCATCTTTCATAAGGCCCAACTCCTATACCTTTCATCAAGCACAACTCCTATATAACATTGGTTTATTTTATATACTTACCTCACTTTTAAGAGGAGACATCTGTGTAATCCCGTTGAAAACATTTTACTCAATTAAGTTAATCAATTTTGTGTATGACATTTCTTAACTTTTATATCTCATTCAATACCTATAGATATACACCTTATCAAAGGTTTACTAGTAATCTATACTTATATGCAATAATTGCTTGTGTCCACTCTTTTGTAATTTGTATCCATTATTGGTGCTATAGTTAATTTGAAATAATGCTACTTCTGTAGCTATTGTCCTCTATTGTATTTATGAATTGTTCTAGGAACACACTTCCTACCTTTGCCTTTTAATTATGTGTATCATGCTTTCTTCATTAGCTGTAGAGTTAGTGTTTCAAAAGAATGATATTATCTTTACTCATAATATTTACATATATAAAACTAGCAATCTTTTCTATGGTACTAGTCTATGTATTCTTTTCCTTTCAAGCAAATAATACCATGAAAAAATGATTCATAACTATTTTAAACCATTATCTATTTGCCATACATTTACAACCTCATTACTCAGAGGCCCTGTCATCCTAGGTGATATCATGAATTTATAATCCCTTAACCCTGGAATTTATCAGGATGAAATGTATATTAGAACAATTGATCTTGCACTTCAAAAGTCATTATTTATTACAATGTTCTACTATTAGGTATAGATTGTTTTTTATAAGTGGAACATCTACTGTAGTTACATAAAGAATTAAATTCTTGTAGGTATTACCTTCTATCGTACTCGGCTACAAAACACATTTGTACTAACATCTCACGTTTTCTAAAAGTAGTTCACACCAAGTCATATATTTAGGTCATCTACCTTTCCACTAAGAGATATTCAATTTATCAGAGTTCTAGCTTACATTATGGCAATGAAATTGCACAGATCTGTAACAAACTGTACACCAACTGAATGTTTACATATTATGAGAATAAAAAAAATTTCTTTCGAATAGCCTATACTACTTTATTGCAAAGCATAAACATTTCATCTACAAGCTGAAATTTATTTATTTACATGACTAATTATGTCATCAGTCTATCTACAAGTTTATCAGAAAATTACATCTGCCACTAGCTATTAATTTGAAGAGAATTTTAATAAAAATATAATAACTGAAATATGCTAACATGTCGAACATATTCCAACCAGATCTACTCATGAAAAGTCACTTGGGAATATCACATTGCTTTTCTACCCAACCTTGAACTGTAATCCTCCAGTTCACCCCTTTGCTAAGACCAATTGCAAGTAAGATGCTTCAAAGTGTAGAATCCCTTTCATTTTCTCCATATGTATTTTTCTACCATTTCTTCCATAATTTAATTTTTCCGTTAGTGGCATCCCACTTTTATGGAAGGATTTTCGTAGTTAAAGCCTACTTTTCTCCTTAACAACGCTTTATCCTTCCATATACTAGCATCTTTCTCCACCTTGTATATTTAATGGATCTTTTTCTCCCATCCATTAAATTCTTATGTTTTGGAAACATTTCTTTCCCATGGAAGATTTATCTCAATCTTATCTACGATTGAGATTGGAAATTATCTCTATACTCAAGTGTCTAATTCCAAGTAATTTTCCATTATTATTATTTATAAAGGAAATTATTTATTTCATAACAACTTGTATCTTGTTCATTTATATAAGTTATGGAATTACCATCGAAACCAACATATTTTAAATCTAAAAGATAAAAAAACTAAATATTTCAAAAGCCAAGGGATCTCACATGTTCCCCCCATTTTTATGTACATTGTCCTCACTATTTAATTTCCAGTTTCTTCTCCGTGGAAACATGTTGTGTATTTTTCTGCATCTTGTCTTCATGCTCCCATGTAGCCTCTTTGGGAGCAAAATGTTTCCATTTCACTTTAACCTAAATGATGGCTCGATTCAGAAGCCAGATCTCTTTCTCGTCTAGAATACAGAGAGGTTTTGCTAGTAAGTCTCATTTGTGGTTCACCTGTAGAGTTTTCCAATCCATAATGTGAGAACTATCATGTACATATTTCATAAGTAAATATACATTAAAAAAATTATGAACTTTAATGTGAGTAGGTAATGATAATTGATAAGCTATGGGTCCAATCCGATCCAAAATTTCAAATGGTCCACAAAACCGTGGTGCTAAATTTAGACAAGTTTGCATCCTCAATGTACATTTCCTTGGTTTAACCTTCAAATAAGCATAATCCCCAAGTTTTAATTTTCTATATGTTCTTTCTCTATCTGCATAACTCTTTTGTCGATCTTGTGCTGTTTTGATATTATGTTGAGTTCTTCGCACTGTGTGCTCCATTTCCAGCAATGCATCTAGCCCCAGAATCAGTGTATCCTTTGGTTGACTCAAATTAAGTATGTTATGGCATTTTCCTCTATACAAGGATTCGAAAGGGCTCATTTTTATAGATGTTTGATAACTATTGTTGTAGTTGAACTTAGCTAAATGCATAAAATATTACCATTTTGTAGGCACATCCATGACATACATTTTGAGCATGTCTTCTAAAATCTGGTTGGTTCTCCCAGTTTTTCCACTATTTGAGGATGGTATGTTGTAATGAAATTTAATTTAGTTCCCATGCTGCCAAAAAATTCCTTCCAAAAATTTTAGGTGAATTTGGCATCCCCGTTTGACAGTATCATTTTAGGGACTTCATGTAATGAGAAAATCTCCTTCATAAGGATATTGGCAATCTGGGCCCTACCATAAGTGGATTGTACCGATATGAAATGATATGTCTTACTTAGTGTATCTAACACTACCATGATGGAGTCGTGTTACATATTTGTTCTCAATAATCTAGTAATAAAATCTAAAGAGAATATTTCCCACTCTCGTTCTAGAGTATGTAGTGGATTCAACAACCCAAGAGGGTGTTGATGTTCAAATTTTACGTGTTGACACTCTAAGCACTTTGACAAATATTTTTCCACTTCTTTCTTTGTACCCAGACAAAATAAGTTTTTTCTCAATGATATGATCATCTTTCGGTACCTAGTATATCTTGAGTAAAATTTCTCATGATATTCATCAAGTATCATATGTTCCAAAGAAAGTACATTGGGAACAAATAATCTTTTTTTATAAATCAATAATTTTTCAAATCTTCCTACATAACCAGGAATGTGAATTTCTTGTAATTTTTTTTGTATTTCGACTTATTTTGGGTCATTGTTTATGGAGTTCCTAATATTCTTTATGAAATATATATTAGTACTTCTAACAACCACTTCCATTACATTGTAAGTGTGTCTTCTCAAAGTGTTTGCTATCTTGTTTTATTTCCCCTTTATGTGTTTTATGTCGAATTCAAATTCACTAAGGAATGCCATCCATGTAGCTTGTCTAGCATTGAGATCTAGTTGACTAAAAAGATATTTTAAAATGTTATGGTTAGTTGCCAAAGTGAGTTTCTTACTAACAAATAATGCCTCCAGATTTTTAAGGCATGCATGATAGCAACTAGCTCTAAATAATATAAAACATTGTTCCTTTCATGGATTTTCAACTTCCTTAACTCTTAAGCCATATTAGAATTATCTTGCAACAAAAATGCCCTACCCCATCCATACAAGCATATGTGAAAACTATGAATTATTTATTTGGATATGAAAATTTTAGGATGGGAGTCGCTGTGAGTAAATGTTTTAGCTTATCAAAAGTCTTCTCACATTCTATAGTTCATTCAAATTTTACTCCTTTTTCTTGTAATAATATGATAGGATATGTTGTTATAGAAAATGCCTCTATAAATCTACAATAATATCCTACGAGTACTATAAATGATCAGACGTCCTGACGATGAACCACACTGGTTGGTTCAAAACGCATCGACAAAATATCATTTATGTGATTTCGCCAAAAATTCTCTAAACAATGTTATGGATCACAGAAGTCTAAATTCCTTATTAAACATACACAACCTTTGGTATGGGCCAATTAACCATGCTTTAACCTTTTTGGGATCAATTTCTAGTCCTTCTCTAGAAATGACATGACCCATGTCTTATATTTTGGTTTTGTAAAGGTAACATTTACTAAATTTGGTATACAAATGGTTTTCCCATAAAGTTTAGAACACCAATTTTAAGTTTTCTTTATGTTCTTCTTTATTTTTGGAATATATGAGAATGTCATCAATAAATACCAACACAAATTTGTTTAAATAATTGCGAAGTATATTGTTCATCAAGAACATAAATGTTAATGGGACATTAATAAGGTTGACTGGTAACACTACAAACTTTTAGTGTCCATATCTAGTCCTAAAGGATGTTTTATGAATATCATTCATTTTTATCCTGAATTGGTGATATCCTATCCTTAAGTTGAGTTTTGAGAAAATGGTTATTCCCCTTCCTTGGTCAAATAAATCATCAATACGGGGCAATGGGTACTTACATTTTTATGGTTAACTTATTTAGCTATCCATAATCAATGTACCTTATAAACGTGTCATCTTTATTTTTAACAAGTAACACAGATCCCCCCCATGGTGGCATGCTAGGACTAATGTAGCCTTTGTTGAACAACTCCTATAACTCCATTTTTAGCTACAATAATGTAGGCAGACTCATCCGATAAGCTACTCTAGACAGTGGGGATGCACCGGGTACCAAACGAATATAAAAGTCTATATCTCTCCAAGGTGGTAAACTGAGAATCTCTTCTCTAAAAACATTTAGGAAGTCCTTAATAATTGGTAGGACATTTAAGCTTGGTTCCCCACCTTGTTGTTCACCCACTTCTACAGGAACCATAAATAATTGGCACCCCTTCCATGCAGTATTTTTCATTTGTAAAGTTGTATTTGTCTAATTGATATGGGTTTTTCACAACCCAAATTGTTTGAGTTTGTCCTTACTAATTCACACAAGCCACTTTTTTTCTAAGCATTTTTTAATGGCTCTTTGACTTTCTAGCCAATCCACACCTATTAAAATATCATATTATTCTAGGGGAAGCACATTTAAATTCACTATTGTCAAATAAGTATTAATATTAAGATGACATTGCCTTAATTGGATGGTTACTCTTCTCTTGGTGCCATTTGTTAGATGCACTAGCTAGGTAATTTTATATTTTTCAATTTTAAGTGTATATGTTTCCACCATCTGTGCTCCAAATAGCGTAAACTAGCCCTAGGATCAATTGAAACAGAAACAAGTTGGTTGGAAGTACTACCTTAAATTTCAATAATTTTGATTGATGCTCCACTTATCTTTCTTCCAAGGCTGCACTTATTCTAGGGATATTGCAAGCAAGGCCATTCATTGTAGTGGCTTCATGGAAAACTTGTATATTTTGTAGAGATATGGGATAGTGTGAAAAGTCCCTCAAAAAATGAAGTTTGTCACACCCCTATCATTTCAGTGTTCCTTTCTCTTTTTCCCCATTACTCCTTTTAACATCCAGGTCCATGGGTTTCGACCCCACCTTAGAGTGTTTCAGTTTATTTACATTTATCTTACTATACTTTTTCCTTTGATAATCCTTACCAAAGTTCTTAAGATATCCATGTTTATGCCACTTAGCTCCCATTGTAGATTTCATTTTACCATTTTTTGCTATAACTTACAACCTTCCACCTTATTTTTGAACTGCTAATAACACAACCTAGCCTTCCTTACAAAATCATCCATCATCCTTAGATTATCAAACTCAGTCCTCTCCTTTACATAGTAGGAAAAAAATCACAAATTGTTGTACCTTAGATTTTTGTTCTTTGATGTAAGGTACATATTGTAACAAATTGGTAAACTTTTCCACAAAATCATCCATTGTGAGTTGTGTCAGCATTATTTGTGGAACTCCTTGGCATGATCAGCATAATAGCATTCACTTAAATAATAATTTTTGAAATATTTTCGGAAATCCTCCCTAGATACTGTATTTTGTTCAAGAAAATGCAAACTCTTAGCCTCTTCCCACCAGAGGGCATCTTTATCTTCTAGCTGGTAAATGTCCATTATAGCCTTTAAGTTTGTCTCATAATCAAGACTTGGAAGTATTTATTCATATTATGTAACCAAGCCTTTGCATCTTGCTCCTTTTCCCCATCAAAGGTAGGGGGCTTGATTTTCAGGAATTCCCCTTGTAACTCTATTTGTTTCTTTCTCTTCTATCTTTAGGGATATGTTCTATTAGACTCCCCCTCCACTTTCAATTTTTTTTTTTTAATTTGTACTCATCTTACCTTCTTTCTCCATATCGGGTTCCACTATTTTATGACTATACTTTTTAGTCAATCCTCTAATCATTCTCTCTGACTCTTCACTCACCATTAACAAATTCTATTTTCCATTTCCTAACTCAACATACAATCCTTCACCTTTTGTTAGAGCTCGAGGAGGTTCCTTTGCCATTTTTTCTTATTGTCCTTATGCTCTACCCTATACAACATAGTATATACACATATTATATTAGATGTCCATTACGCATAACCATTACATGTTTTGCACAGTATATCTATCTTCTCTACTTAATTATTATGGTAGTGGTTCCATTAAGCCCCAACTTTTGAACCTTAGAGGCTCTAATACCATATGTCACAAATTGCACTTCCTATACAATTTTTTTTTTTTTTTTAATTCCACAGTGGGCTTGCATCCCTTTGAAAAAAGGATTTAACAACTCATTTCTATACAATTTTGTTTTTTTAGTGGTTATGAACTCCTTATGTTTATATATATATATATATATATATATATATATAAATACATATATAATGTAATAATATATCATATATCATACATTATATATATATACATATATATATATATATATGAGCTAGGTTAAATTGCACCTATGGTTTATTTTTCCTCTTCTAATGCAACTTATAAGTAGGACCATTTGTTCAAAAAAACCAAGTATTACTAAGGTGTCCTTTATATTTTTCAAACACACTATTCCACCTAATACTCCATCTAAAGTAAAGTGATAGGGTTTAAGGAGTATAAACATTATGGAACCCCATTTTCCAAAATGTATACACCATTATATATGATTATGTTTGGTTGTGAGCTTTCTTAATGTATACCCTTATGCATTAATTTTGTTTTTATGCACCTTGCTTTTCCAAAGTTAGATTTAAGGGGATGCATTTTATTTGTGTCTTCCTCGTTCCCAAAACTCATGTGCAATTTCCCTCGAGAAATTAAGCTCCCAGTCACTGGCTTTCACCTTGGCCTTCATCACGTGATGGCCATGTGATGATATTAATGGTATTAGGTAGGTTGTCTGGCAGGTTTTGAATGGAGAGGATGTGGTATCGCTCATCAAACGGTGAAAATTAGGAGTGGTAATCCCTAACTTATTTTGAGTCCTATGACTTGTTCTTCAGGACAATTCCACTTCACCTTTCTCCCATTCATTGGTCTCACGATTCTCCTCTGCATGGTTTCATCTTCTGCTATGAAAGTTTTGCATGTTCCACTTATTTCCACCACTGGTCATTTACACCAGGTTCCATATATTGAACGCTCTCAAGTTTTATTTATTTATTTTCTTTCAAGATGCTCTCTGTCGTCTATATTTTCCTCCAGACCTCTTGTGTGATCTATCTCTCATATTTTCTCTGTCTTAAAGGGTAAATATGATTGGATTTGCTTCAATTGGTGGGTAAAACCCTGTCTTGGAATACCCTCTACTCATTATTGTTTAGGCTAGACGGAGGAGTTGTTCTCTGTAATTTTGTTTTAGCCATATTTCTTTTCTCGTGTAAGGTTTCTTGGTTCACGCATTATGGGTTTGTCCCTATTTTTTCCTCTCATGTTTTTACTCAAGAATCCCTAGATGGTCGACTTCTCTATCTTGAGGTTTCGACCTACAAAATGACAAAGGTAAGGCGATTCTCCATAGTTGAAGTCATATACATATTTGACTGGCACTGGGGATATTATTATGAAATTTCTATTTTATACCTGCATATAATTTCTGACTGTGGCTTTTACTTATACAGGTGAGGCGTAAATACTCCTATTTGTGGTATCTTTGATCTCTCGGAAAATGTATAGACACCTTGCCAAGTAATTGAAGCTTCTGCATAATATATTCATTTTTCTTCTCCCCCATGTGGACAATTCTATCAATATGCTCTAGTTGTCATTTATTTGTTTTTATGTTACACGATTTAACTTGCCCTATTTTTTCTCCATTGTTCTCCGATTTTGGAAAAAATATGGAAACAAGGTATGTGTACAGGAGGCAACACGTCATAGATTTCTGCCATCTACTACCTCTCATCCTAGCATAGGTATGACTTTTAAAGTCTTGTTGTCATTACTCACGCAACTTCCTGTAATCTTTAGTGGTAGATTTTATGTTGCATTTATTTTTCTTGATACCATTCACACTTTCGCCCTACGAATTACTCTACACTTGCTCTATGGTACAAGTGCGCACAACCTATGGCAAGAGTTACATGGACATATATGTCAAGGAAAAATATTCTGGTTTGTCGATGCTACCTCAACCATTTACCATTTCAGGTTGGTAATCGCTTTCTTTATTCTGGTCTTAAGTTCATCAGTGTTCTGGTAGAACTATTTTCTAATGCACTCAGGAAATCAAAATTGTAAAGGTTAGATCCTACTCGATTCTTAAGAGTTAGTTTCACTTATGTAAATTCTCAATGATAATTTGAGTGACACTGATTTCTATTTTTACTTTCGGCCTTTACCGAGTGGTGTATCACCTTTCATAAGGCGCAACTCATATAGCATTGGTTTAGTTTATATACTTACCTCACTTTTAAGAGCAAGAATCTATGTAATCCTCTCGAAAATGATTTACTGAATTACGTTAATCAATTTTCTGTATAACCTTTCTTAACTTGTATATCTGGTTTACTACTGATATATATGAACCTTATCAAAGCTTTACTAGTAATCTATACTTATATGGAATAATTTCTTGTGTCCACTCTTACGTAATTAATACCAACGGATGTATTGTTGGTACTACGGTTAATTCGAAATAATGTTACTGTTGTAGATACTCTTTTCTATTGTATTTATGGAATGTTGTAGGAACATCTTCCACTCTGTATATAGGTATTTATGAATTGATGTAGGAATATGTGCCACTGTGTATATATACCTATATGTTTACATACTTCCTATCTCTTTCTCCTAATTATTTGTATCATGTTTTCTTCAATAAGTATACAATTATTGTTTTCAAAAGAATTGTATTATCTATGATCAGAATCTTTACATATAGAAAAATGGTTAACTTTTTGTGGTAAAGGTGTATGTATTAGTTTCCTTTCGAGAAAAAAATACCATGAAAAAATGATTCGCAATTATTTTCGACTATTATCTATTTTCTAAACATTTACGACCTCACCTCATTACTTAGAGGCCGAGTCATCCTAGGTGATACTCATGAATTTATATAGGTTCATAGATTGATCTATACCCATCATGTAGTTACGAATTCCCTATGAGCACCAACCTGGATGTCTGCACTAAGAATCCCTTAACCCCAAAATTTACAAGGCTGAAATGTAGGTCAAAATAGTTGATTTTTCACTTGATAAGTCATTATTTATTACAATTTTTTACTATTATGTATATATTGTCTGTAATATGTGGCCCATGTACTATAATTACATAAGATTTACATTCCTATAAGTATTACCTTCTATCTCACTCGGCTATAAAATAAAATTTTCCTCACATCTCACTTGTTCTGAAAGTAGTTCGCACCAAGTCGTCTATTTATCTCACCTGCCTTTCCAGTAAAACATATTCAATTTATGAAAATTCTTACATTCTCGAAAAGTAATTCCACATATTTCTAACTCTACACCGAGTCTTTACATATTATCAAAATAACAAATTTTTCTTTCCAAAACCTTATCCTACTCTATTGCAAAGCATTAGATTTCCTCTGCAATCTCAGATTTGATTATTTACATGACCAATTATGTTACCAATCTATCTACAAGTTTACCAGAAAAACACATCTACCACACTGTTCATTTTAAGACAAATCAGAGAAAAATATAATAACTCAAACATGATAAGGCGTCGAAGATATCCCAACCCGATTTACTAATGAAAAGCCACTTGGGGAATCTCACACTATTTTTCCGCGGAACCTTGAACTGTAATCTTCAAGTTCGAGTTCACCCCCTAGCTGAGACTAATTTCTAGTAATATCATTCATAGATTAGAAGCCTTTTCATCTTCTCCATAGGTATTTTTCTACCTTTCATTCCGTAATTGATTTTTCCCATTAGTTGAGTCGCTTTTTTATGGAAGGATTTTTTGTTGCTAAATCCTACTTTTCTCTTCGGTAGTGCTTTATCCTTCCATATACTAGAATATTTCTCCATATATTAGATTTAATGGTTTTTTTCTCCCATTCAGTAAATTATTTTATTTTGGAAATATATGTTTCCCACAGAATATTTATATTTATTGAGATAACTAATTTTCTGTTCCTATTATTTAGAAATGAAATTATTTATTTCATAAGGAATCACCATCCAAACCAACATATTTTAAACCTAAAAAATAAACAATACTAACTATTTCAAAACTTGAGGGATGTCACACTCACCGGAGGTCCATAAACCTCATTGTACATATTTTCTGAGTAAGGAGTAATTATGAGTTTTGGGATCTCTCTATTTATATGTGCATTAATGCTCATTAATCCTCTACGTAGACTCTCTATAATTTTAATTGGGTTAATTTAGAACCACCTAAGAGAGCATTGAGCCAACTCGACATTGTATAGTGATAAAGGAAAGTTAAGGTGAGACATTATCCATTTTTGGATTCTCATACAACCACTGCATGTAGTCATTACATAATTGAGAAGGAAATGTTAGTACAAGACTTTCACAATTATTATTTATGATTTTAGTGTCGAATCTATGAAATGGGATAAATTACGAGTTGTAGAATTGTGTTATGTGTATGTTTTATGAGCCTAGATTGAAATTTGAAGGAACCATATAAAGAAAGAATGATATAAAGAAAGAATGATACACATGCTGACCAATTATGTGATAAAAAGGTGTGAGTTAAATTAGGCAACGAAGTGTTCACGCCTAAGTTCTCTTTGCATCCTTAAGAATGACAATCTTGGCAAATGATTTGGAGGAAAATATGTTAAAAAGCACGTGGGTGCCAAATATTTCATTACATTCATAGGAATGACAATATTGGCAATAAATTTGGAGGAAAATATGTTAAAAATCATGTGGGTTTAATTTCCAATATGAGGTTCACTAAGGAGTGTAAGGTCAAAGCTTTCTATAGCCTATAGTAGTGAGGAGTTCTCTGTTTGGGGATTTGAGTCATAAACAAAGAATATCATCCAACTAATCAAGTGCAAAAACCTAGCCCAAGGGAAATGAAGTTTAAACTATCATATCCGAGCTATGTGGGGTATGTCTGGGCTAATGACTTAGTCTCCATAGTTGGTTTCCAATGCGGTTAACATGCATAAGGTAAACTGCAACGAGGAGAAGATCTGACTTTTGACCTGAAGCCGAGGCCAACCTCCGAGCTGCTCTAGTGGGACCACGAGAATATTCATAGGATTTCTTGTTGGAATTTATAAAGGATTTTTTTTCTCCATAAAATTCAAAAGGGATGGACTGGTTTAATAGGTAGTTGCGACAAACAAAAATTAAGGTTTTATACTAAATGAAAGGTGTTTCGTCATCTGAAGCAAAGAAAAAAATTGAACAAACACGTGGACTTTAAATGGGTTAGAAAAAATGTTCTTAGTTAATTGGAAGAACAACTAGGAGCCTGCAAGATTGATATCGCTTCCAACGAATGGTATCAAAGCTGAATTTATTTTTTAGAGAATTGACATATAAAGGAAGACTGTATATGGTGAACGATAATTGCAGATAGCGAATAACATAATCTTGTAGATATTTAGAATATAATCCATGAGGTAATGAGATTTATGATTTTGACATATAAAGGAAGACTTTATGTGGTGAACGATAGTTGAAGATAGGGCACGAACATAATCTAGTAGATATTTAGAAAATAATCAAGGAGGTAATGAGATTTATGATTTATAACTAACGATATTTTTGTTTTACAAAATTAGGATCGAAGGAATTAGTAGAGATAGTGAAGAGACCCATGGCATAGAAGACAAACGAAATTACACTTGAGAGATACAAAGAGATGCAGAGATTTGAAAAACAATTATCAAAGAAGGGCATAAGGGATTTGGGAGAATAGTAAATTGAGGAAGAGGAGAAGACTCCTATATTAAGAAGGAAAAAAATTTCTTTTAAATTTACTTGGTAAGAAGTTACTAACAACATTACATAAAGATCATACTGTTTGAGGAGAGAATTACTAGCATTCTTAAGGAATGTGCTAGAAAGGAACTTGTAGCAAGAAAGAATGTAGGAAAAAGGAGAATCGAAATATGGTTGCAGAGTGCAGAAGAGGGCAGGTCCTTAGAGGAGAGAATGAGAGAAGTTATTAGGAGCTAAGAAGAAGGTACAATAGTCAGAGAGGAGAAAATTGTACTTAAGAGATTCTAGAGGAGGGAACCACCATGGACACCAATAGCCAAGCAGAGGTGTGGTGTTTAGGTAACAAGTAAGGTGAGGATTGTTACAAGGCTAGGTTACAACATATCTCATAACAATATGAGATTCAATATGGGAAATCAAAATATCTTCAAGCGTGAAGATAGGGACGGATGAAAAATTGCATCATGCTATCCTTCTTATTGTGGTAGTGCTAGTTGTCGAAGTTGAATTTGAGCTCGTTAAGCTGGCTAATATTTATACATTGGAATCATCTTTGTCTTTAATCCTTCATTGGTACTCTTTAACCTGCTACTCTTTGACCCCGTTTATCAGTCTTTTACCTGCATTCAGATTTATTGTGGTAACCTATAGTAAATTTGTCATCTTTTCCGACCATTTATCCTCAGGCAGTTTTGATTTTACCATTCTTCTGTAAGTTTCATGTGTTTCTGTGTATTTTGCAAAATTGGGGTGGTGACAAACAAATTTTTCACTTCATGTTACAGAAAAACAAATTCTCTAAAGTATCATATAATACTTTCCCAGTTGGATGGCTTTGGTACCTAAAGTGCTCTTTTGTTCCCTGACCAACTTCTTGAGTCTGTCAGAGTAGTCCAATTGGGTCATAAGTTTATCATGGATGACCATAGGACTGGGAAGGCCTTTATCCCTCAAAATTTGAAATTTGGCCATGGATATGTCAATTCCCACTTCCATGTTATGGCATTTTTCCTCCAAGTTAACCATAAGGTTTCTTTTAGAAAGAAAATTTTTGACTTCTAGGATAGCTTCATTCCTATCCTCTTACCAAGTTCATTGAGTTCATGTTTGTTCTTACTATTCAGGAAATGGATGAGTTGCTTGGCATCCTGAGGCATATCACCCAATTCTTCCTTTACTTTCTGAATTGCTTTAGTGGCAACTTTTACCAATTCTGTCTGCTCAAACATAACTTGAATTGTTGGCCAAATATCATTGACAGAGTCAATGGTATTGGCCCAGAGCATCTCTTTGGTCTATCCTAGTGGATTTTGCAGAGTAAAATATTTTTCTAGGACCTTTATCTTCTCACCCATCCTTAGGTATTTTTGTGTTACTTCTCTTTGTTGTATTTTGGCAAGCTTACAGTTAGTTTCTAAGCTTGCCACTTTTTCCTTTAGCCAGCTTTGTTTCTTGGATTGACATATCTTCCATGGCTTTTCTATGTTGAAGTACCTGTTGTTGTACACTCAGTTGTGACTAGCAGTGTTGTGGCAGGTGGAGCTGTTGGTGCCAAAGATGCTGCCAATGTTGAAGGAACTGTAATTGTTACTATGGGAATGGAAATTGTAGAAGTGTTGGCCAATTCACTTTATCTGGACTGAATCAATGTGTCCAACTCTTTCTCTGTTTCTTTTGGTTGGTCATTTAGCTTTAGGACCAAGTCCATAAGCTCTTCTTGTCCTTTTTTTGTATCTCCCAGACTTCTGCGATTTATGGGTGATTTAATGGTGGAATTTTGAGTTTCTTCTTCAATGCAGCTATGTCATCATTCTTCTTCTTTATCAATTTCTGGATTTCATTTACATCTTTCGGATCGTGTCCCAACTTAATGATTAAGTCCCCTAAGGACTTGATTATGCTATCTTTGGCATGTGAAAAGGCCTTCTCCGATTAGAACTGAGCTGATATGTTATTTAGGGAACTCTGGAATTGGTGGGTTGTGATGGCTTTCACTGTCAAGGTGGAGTAAATCATCTCTTGTATGTTTGTGCAACTCAATCTGATCAATAGGATGTATGTCCTTTGCTAGTACTTTGAAATCTATATTTTTGAAGTCTATTGCTGTTCTTGGTTGCTGTGTAGTGGGCTTCATGAATGTCATTTGCATTTTCCCTTCTTTCACATCATAGGCTAGCATCAGCCTTGAAGTTTGAGCTTTTAGCCTCTCATTCCTAGCTTTCATGTCCTTTTACCTTTCTCTGATATCTTGGTCTCTTTTAGCTGGTATCCTAAATGAGGAATCTTCAACACTCTGCTACTTTTCGAACATCTCAGTATGTTATCTGGAAGGTTCTAGTGTGCCCCTAGAAGGAGTAGAAAGTCTGCTTCCTTCCCTTTCTATGCTGGTGGCCCCCACTATTTATTCTGTGAATTCCTATTCGGAGACACGGTTTAACCTTTGCCTTTTTACTAGGCTAGTCTCTGCACATGCTTGTGTGGTTTCTTTACCCGATGTAGTGGCCTCTTCCCTATTTCTTTTGTGGCTTTTATCCTCATTTAGAGGAGTTTGTAAGGTAGGGTGAGTACTCATAATGGGCTCTGGCACGCCTGTTTGAGTTATTTCTTCTTATAGTTCTCATTGTTCTGACTCTTCTTGCACCGGGGATTCTTTTTCTATATGTGATTCACTATATGCCTGTGATTCTTGTTGTGCTTGAGATTCTCCTTGGGCTTCAAATTCTCCTGGAACTTGTAGGAAAGAACCCTCATCAATCCCTTTCTCTAGATCAATTAGAGAATTTTCAAGAGCGACTTCAGTGCTATCCCTGTCCACTAAAGTATTCTCCACCCATTCCAATTGATTTGCATATTTTTCTATTTCAGTGATTCAGTGGTAAATGTAGGGAGACATTTTGTTTTTCTCTCTTCTGTTACAGATGAAGTCCAAGGGATCATATCTCCACATGAAGCTCTTCTTTAGTTTAAGTCTCTGAAGGATTTCCTCTGCTTCCTTTCCAGCTTCTCGACTATTACACATAAAGGAGCCTAGTTGAGCCTTCTTTTTGGCTTTAACAAAATGCACCTCATGTGAGTTGATTATATGCCTGTAGTACTCCAGAGCAAATAACCTCATTGGGAGGTATCTGGGTGATTTATATGGGGCCAATTCACAACCATAAATACTAATTTGAGTGTGATTTTTGTACAGGCACCAAACTCCCTCTTTGTGTTGTTTTGAAAGCTGCAAGATGCTCCTAATATCTGAATTGATTCTTGGAGGAGGACTTCCTAGTAGCATGGTCACTACCGAATGTAAAAAAGGATATATAAACTCTGTGCATGGATATGGTGAGTCATAGTTATGGATCAAAGGAGTCCAGAAAATCACTGAACTAGGGTGACCTTTAGTATCAAGGTTTTGGAGAGTAATGGGAAACTTGCCAGCTTCGTAATATAGAAAAAGATGTCAAAGCTTTATGGTGTCTTCAAAGTGCAATTGTACATGGGTTGATGGCTTTCAACATTCACAGGCATGTGCAGGGAAGTTTACAGTTAAAAAAATGATAAAAACAATGATTTGGGGCTTTTTTGGATTTATGCACGAAAAGTCAATTTGGCGGGTAAAGGTGAATAGTAGAAGTTTTTGCATGTAGCGGGTTGATAGTAAATGGATTTCTTTGCATATCCTTTGGGTGCTTGGTGATATTGGCAGGAGGCTGCCTGATTCCATTCATCGAGAGCCACATCGCCTTGGGGGCCTAGCAGAAAACAAACCTTTTCGAGCATGTATTGCTCAGATTTTGGGCCCTTCCGAAATCAACATGGGTCGTCGGATGGGGAGGGGAAAGATTGTGTGGTGGTTAGGCAATGGAGTTGCGCAGAAGGTAATGGGGGTCCCGGTGGGAAATTAAGCACGGTGGTTTCCTTTTAAAGAGGGATTAAGGCGGGGATTAAGGTATCGGCGAGACTTAATTAGGTTTATTAACTAACTTAACCAAGAATCGATTAGTTAGTGTGTCTAGGGATAGAAAAACTTAGTTTATATAATTAAACTGGGGTCGGATAACTAATAATGTGGAGTTATATATATAATAAATATATATCTATATATATATATATATATATTATATATATATTATATATATATATATAAGGAAAGGGGTTTTCACTAGGGATTTAATAAATAAGTTAATAATTTAGTCAAATGGGCGGAAGGGGCCCCATACCCTAAGCATATGATTTTCATGTTTTATTGTTTTTCAATAATCACATAAAGACTTAGGTTATAATGTTTTTTGTCGGTTTTTGATGTGAAAACGAATTATGTGGGGGGAACAAATAGTTCTCCGAGGTAAAAGTGATTTAACCTTAGGAAAAGGTTATTATTAGGAAAAATGAATGAACTGAAAGGGGGAATGAATGTTTATGAGGGGGTTCTAGTACTTATTGCCTATAATTCATTGAGCTGAGGGTCCGGTCCCTCCAAAAGTCAGAGAAATGCTCTGAGCCTCTTTGACTTAGGGTTTTTAAGTACTTGGAATTTTATGGGAAATTAGTTAAGTAAAAGGTGGAATGAATGGGGGAGATTAATTAACTGACTTTGATATCCATCTTCATGCTTGAGTGCCCATTCACGTTTAGAAATTTCATGATGAAAAAGATGATACACATGCTTTTATCTAATCACTTATCAAAATTCTGCAAACTTTCTTCTACTTACCCACCTACTCTTTCTACCATTTTTACTTCTCTTTATTAGGGTGCATTTGAGCTAGGAAACCCTTATCAAATATTTTTATTTTTTATTTGCAACAGTAAACTAACTAAATCTCACATTATTACATCCAAGGGCGCAGATTAAACAATTTAGCTCCTTTAATTTACTCTACCTATCTACTTATCTGCCAAGATTAAACAATTTGGTTAGATTTTCTTCTCTATCTATAGACATGGAATTGAAACATGAAATAGGCAAGTTTAAACATTTTGACTACCATGGATTGTGGCAAATATTAGAAGCTACACACAATCATTTATTTTGGAAAAAAGGTAAATAGTAGTGGCATTTGACTTGCCCACTTTCATGGTCTTTTCTTTTCTAGGGGTTCATATTTTTCATAACTTTTGACCTTTTGTTCCTTTTGTCCTTGGATTATTCTTCTATGACATACCCTCTTTACATTTTTAATTTTTTGAATATGGAAAACATGTACAGAAAGCAAAGGTATGTATATATTATAGGTTTAATCTCAGCCATTTAAAAATTATGACTCCTATTGGTATAGGAACCGAACAAGGTTGAAGCCTTCACTTGTGGTGCTTGCCGCCAGCTAATAATAGGAAAAAAATAAACGTATATTTTCACCATTTTAAATTTTAGGAAGATGTCAATAAGCAAATAAATAATGTTAAACATAATAAAATATTGCAATACTCAAAAGAAACATCTAATTTAAATTTAAAAAAAACAATCAATTACATTAGGAAGATGTGTAGTTCATTTAATTTATAATATAACATTAGTACTTGGCATTTAAAAAATATTCTTAATAACGATAAAAAAAATAGTAGGTAATGAATAAAATATTTCAATATAAATTTAACTAAATTTTATATATATTTCAAAATATATCAATATTGAAAAACATTGTAATGTGAACATTATCATTCATAAATAGAATATTTTAATGAATATGCTTTTTTTGTGCATTGGTATTGAATTTTCATTAATCAAAAAGTTTTCTTTTTTGAAGATTGAATCCTCATCCACCATTCCATATAATCTAACTGACATAACCATGAGAGTGAAAGAGTCATCTCCAAAATAATACCTAAAAGTAACACAATTAAGAGATGTCGACTATCAGAATTGATAGAAACATGTATTGGGGTTACATGAGAACAACAAGAATGCTAAGAATAAAATACTATACTACATAGATATAAAACTTGAGAAAATACTAAGCAGCATAGATGAAATCAAGAGAATATTCATAAACTAATCAAGAGGTGTAGTGTTAACAAAATCCATAGATTGTGCACTACATGCCAAAGTAGTGATAATAAGAAATGAAAATGTTAAGGGAGAAATCCTCCAACAATCCTGTCTTCACCCACTACACATAGTGGTGTCATGCACCTAGAAATAACACACAACCCACTATGAACAAAACATATATAACTACGAAAAAACAACTCCACATATTTGAGTGCCATCATAGACACATATGATTGCTAGAGTGTGAGCACTACAAAGAGCCCATGAATATCATTAATAAGGTTCAACATGCTTCCAATCCAAAAATAAGTATGTAGGAAGAGAAATTGAATGTTCATACACCATACACAATCAAGAACTTGAAAGTCAAAATAAAACAATGTATAGTGCTGGTATAAAAATGTAAAAATGTCAACTAAAAAACTACTAACATAAAATCTAATCCTTCTCAAAAGACATAATGGTCAGGTCATAAACATTGTCCATAAGATGATCAATTGGATCCCTCGGAGGATTAGTCAAGATGCCATTTGGAAAATCATATACCAGAAAATTATCTACACTCGAATCTAGAAATAACATCATTGAGACAGAAACATATATTATGTAGCATAAACTTTCCACATTTTAACCCAAAAAATAAATTATAGCTTTCAACAATTTTTTATATATATTTAAGGATGAAAAGAGGCATTGTATCTATCTATTGATGCAAATGAAATGAGTACAACAAATGCAACCTCATCTTTATAAATGTACCAAGATCCTAGACCATTTTCATGTTTGTCACTGAGATCTAAACCTGAAAATCAAAATGGTAGGGATGGCCCTAAGTTTCCCTTGCTTCTAGCATAATAATCACCCTCATGACATCAAGAGGGATAGCCTCAAAGAAACTGCCCATAGAATTGAATGCAAAAGGCTTGGTTCTCTTAATGCCAAAATTTCCCAAGGCAACCCTATTGCTCATCATATGTTGATGAGGGTCCATAATGGCTATGACTAGAGAACAAACAAGCTAAAAACACAATCCACATCTAGAGAAAGAAGAAATCATATTAAAAATAGACCCTTGCAATATTTAGCTCAAATCTAATAGCTTGTCGACCTAACACCACACTATAGGAAAAAACCAATGACATAGAGCATTGAAATCCCTAGGACATGAGTGAATAGACAGTGACCCCAGTACCCAAAGACACAAGAAGAACACACACAACACTAGGAAGCTCCCAATATTCCATAACTAACCAAGATAACAAGGGATTTCCAAACACAGTCAAAGATAAGAAATATGCGTTGAAGAGAAATGAAATAACATTGAAGAAAGCCAACACCCAAACATTGTTGACTCAAAATTAAAATAGAAATTGATTATGACCAAAAGGGATTGAGACTATGCACCAACTAAAATCCTATAACACACATTGGAAATATAAAAAAAAGTCATATCAAGCACTAACCATACTAGTTAAACACATAAGCTAAGAAATAACCCATTAAACAAGAAATAGAGATGATAGTTGGAGAGTAGGACAAAATACTTCTTTGTAACTAAGAAGCTATTCTAGGACAGACTAGGAGAGTGTCTAAATGAAAAGGAAATCATTCTAACCCACATGTAAATTATTCATAACAATCAACAAAAACAAACTATACCATGTGAAGGCAGACATGGACACCACCTCTTCCTTTCCCCTGAGCAAAATATATTGGCTACCCTAAAGCCTGAAACCGACATTTAAAATGTTCTCATTTCTCTTCCTAAAGATTGTTGATTCACATCATCAAAAAATTTGCTCTTGTGTGATATATCACATTCAAGGAATCTTTATACAAAATGATGTGTGTGACAATTGGTTTACTCACACAACACAAAATTTATATCCTTAATGAAATATCACATCTCTCCAAATATCACATCCTCCCATGTCGTAATTTTCCAGAGTGATTTTTTTTACCAAAATGTATAGAGCATGCAGAGTGTATATTTTAGCATCTTAAGTGTTACTCTATCGTTAATAATTCAAGACATAGGAGAATATACTCTCCAGGTTAATTTCAACATCTTTTCAATATGTTAATTTTTGGTGCCTCTTAGTTGCAATAATAGTATTGTTCAACAAGCTAAAGAAGACCTTAAAAAAGCTGAAAGCAAAAATATTAAGTCTCATAAGCCTGCATATATTATTTTTATACTATTAAGCATATCACATATAGTAGAATTGTTTTCATAACCAAGTATATGCCACTTCGATTTAATCATTTTATTATACCCATAATGGGGACAGGAAAATTCCATTATTTTTAATTAGTAAAGAAATATGGAAGGGTATATACAATTCATATCAATCCTCTTCTACGCCATTGTATAAAATGAAGGGATTTACACATTACAATTATGTCACATGATGAATTAAAATAATTTGACATGCTATACTAATAATTCCACTTTTGAGATCAATAAATTTCCATCTATCCTTTATTTGATGCTAAATTTTTGTCAAACCCTGTTTATAGTGTTAGTGTTGCAACGTTGTACACCATAAATGAAACTAAACTTGACATTAATTACAAAGAAATCAAATCATGCATATAATAAACCATGCATTTGATAGGTTGAAAAAATCATAGAAGGATGGTGGCTTTCCTATCATGTCCACTCATAAATATAACATGTACAAATGTTGAGAGAAACATTAGGTTTTTGGATTTGTAGCTTGGTTAAGTTGTGAAAGTGTACATCCTAGGAGATGAACCAAATGGGGAAATATGTATGTTTTCTGGGTGAGGGAAACTAAATGCTAAAATTAACATAATTACATCACTCACTAGGGATATGTTTGTGCTAGTGATATGAAAATGTGAGTATAAATAAAAAAGACATTAATTTCACATGAAAAAGTGAATATGTGGGAGAGAAGAATAATTATAAAAGAGTATATGAAAAACATAAAGTGAAATATTAATGATGAGAGATCGTAATTTGAAGAAAAAAACACTAAAACGGGATGAGAACCTATAGTATATTCTACAACACTTAGCAAATTTTTCACCATGTACGTTTAAAATTTGGGACACCCATTTCTTTTCAAATTTTTAATCATTATTTTTGTTGCATAATTGAGACAAACCCTTCTAAATTCCCTCATCATCAACTAATGCAATTCAAAAATTAACTATGGCCTTTTTTCAAATCAAGTTTTGTTCATTATATTTTATACCTTCACTCTTTAATTGTCTAGTTAATATAAAATTTGGAACTTGTGTTACCAGTGAACATAAATTTTAATATATGTATCTTATTTCAGGAATCTACGGGAACATATGATGCACATGAAACCCTGCCCTATTCATGTTCTTAACTCATATCCACTTGCTACATATCTAACAAGATTTCTACTATCGACATAATTAAGGTGAATGAGCTAGATCTAGTTAGCAAAGGGTTTCAAGTAGGCAAGGGAAAACTAGAAAATGAACACACAACATTGACATCCTTGGCCATGCCATCCCACATAAGAGGAATTTTATGAAGCATGATTGGGTACATATCCTTTATCTGCTCAACCTATCTTTGGAGGTGTCATTGGCATTGTTACAACGTATTCCTTACTTCATGCATTTAGTCTCTTAAGTAGGGCTACTAATACTCTAACCATTAATTGGGTTATAACGGATGGAGTAGGGGAGGATTAGAAAGTTTCTATTTAAAAATAAATGGGAGAAAGTTTGATTGTAACCTGAAATAGGACATACTCCATGGAGGTGCAAGTTTTAATGGAAATTACCACTGATATAGCTCCATATCTTGTTCCACCACTCATATGTGTGGAAAATGTAGTGAAGAATATATGCCTACAAATAAAATTGTCCACAATATGCCACGGAAAATATCAGACATGACTTTGTGCCCATAATAGAAACGTTTTCCTCTTCGTTGAAGTCTACAATATCTTCAAGCTTAAGTATCTTTCAATATATGTTCACAATATCCCTATGTCCGTTGCAGGCAACTGCCCTATGCAATCCCTACATATAGAAATAACGAATCATAGTTTCAATTAGTGTGATGAATCCATTCAGACAATAAAACTTCTTTTTATTTGTGTTTATATACTTGGAATTGAGATGGAGGAGATAATATGTATGCCCATAGTATAGGTCCATTCGAACCACAAATATATCAAGAAGGTTCATTTTTATAACATGTTCCATACTCAAAAAAGTTTCCCAATGAAACATATACTAGGAAAAGGGTTAATGTTCATAATAGGTGACATCCTCATTAAATTTTCTCCCATAAGATGTAATGCATTAATGCGAGATTGTGAATCGAGATGTGACATATCATAGGGAAAAGTTCTATGTCATGATTTTTGTTCCATATGGAAGATATTTTGGTGATAATGTGACTTAATCCTCTCATTACTCTCCAAATATTTATGTGGAATTCTAATGTACACAATATCATCTATTCTTTTCCATGACATGTTGTATCGACATAACATATTTTATCATGTGACATGGTACACCACTAGTAGTATGTCCTCGGGAAAAAAGAAAGACATAGAAAGTTTCTCCATTTTTTTCCTAAAATTTCTTCTTTCCTTGGAAATAAAGGAAGAGTTGGAAACCTCTCCCCAAATTTTCCCCATAAACTCCTTTTTGTGTTAGCCAATAGTTTCATCTTGTGTTATATATCACAGCCAAGGAATTTTTCTAAAAAATGTTGTATCTCACAATTTTTTTAATAACACAACAAATTTTAATGTCCTTAATGAAATATCACATCTTTCCAAATATACTGTCTTTGTGACATATTGCAAGAACGGTCATTTTCAAGCAATAAAAATGTTTCCTCCCGTGTGGTATTTTTTAGGCACAATTGTTTGACTTCTGGAGCAATGTGTATCTATAAGTTTCAAATAATGATATAATACAAAGTCTATTTCCATGAATCTGAGAAAGATTTTGTATAGATTTAAGTTTCGTACTTTGAGGAAAAGTGTGATAAGCAAGGATCAATAGGTAGATTGTTCTTAAAATTATTTTAGTACAAAATCACATTAGGCAATGTTTAAATCTAGTTGATAATATTTCATCATGATTTATTATGATTGAAAATTTTCGACTATGATTCAAAATGTTTGAGGATGGAAAATAACATTTTGACCATAACTCAATATTTTTCACCATTGTTAACTATGTTTGGACATGTTCTAATATAGTTGAAAATATTTTATTATGGTTGACTATGTTTGATCATGGGTGATAATGTTTGCTTATGGTTCATTATGTTGATAATAGTTAACCATATTTCACCATGGTTGATTACATTTAATGACATTTGAATGTGGTTATAAATGGTTCATCATGATTGATTTCACATCGCATCAGGAAAAAATTTTTGTTTCATGCAATGAATGGACAAAAAAATCCCCTTTGGTCATGACATAGTGGGTATTTCAATATTAGTCAGATTTAGTTTCAAATATATTTAAAAATTATCTTCTTCATGTGAGGGATGCATTTTGACTATGGTAGACAACTTAAGTCTACTAAGTCATTCTTATGAATTGGCGTAGCTTGTCTAGCTTCCCTTTTTATTTACCATTTAGATTCAAGTTAATGGTGAAGTCATGAAGTTGATGAAGACGTAGAGACCATATAGAATGGATATTTTGAAATATTAGTTGTTACTTTGTCATCACTAGTTATTTACGAGAATATTCTCTCTTTTTATTTTGAACATGTTTTGGATATATTAATATTGCATGCCTCTTAGTTGCAATAATAGTATTGTTTAACAAGTTAAAGAATACATTAAAAAAAAGTTGAAACATAACATATTTCGTGTAATAAGATTTTTATATTATGTTTCTACCATAAAGCATATCATGTATTGCTAAATTATTTTCATAATTCAACTATATTTCATGGTAGATCATGGTATTTTATTTACATAACTTTAAACTCTATATCATAGAACAAGTCACTTCAATTTAATCAATTTATTATATACATAATGGGGATAGGAAAATTCCTTTACTTTTAATTAATAATGAAACATGGAAGGGTATATAAAATGCATATCATATTTTCTTCTATGCCCCTGTAAAAAATATATGCCCTTTAAAAAATATATGCATTTACACACTACAATTATGCCACATGATGCAAAGAGAAATTTAATGAAACTAAAAATAATTCTATTCTACACTAACAATTCCATTTTTGACATCCATAATTTTTCATCTTCCAATTATTTGATGCTACATTTTTTCTAAATAGTGTCTATATTGATAGTGTTACAACATTATACTCTGTAAATGAAACTAGAAGTAAAATAAATTACAAATAAATCTAATGATGTGTATAATAAAACATACAGTTGATAGTTTAGAATAGTCATAGAAGCATGTGGCCTTCCTTAGCATGTCTAATCACACATATATGATGTATCAATGTTTGAGTGAAACATTAGGTTCTTAGATGTGTAACTTGATTGAGTATTGAAGGTCTAGATGCTAGGTGAAGTAACAAAACGAGAGAAAATGTGTATGTTTTTAGGGTGGCAGTAAGTAAAATTAAGAATTTGACATAATTACATCACTCAATAGAGACATGTGTATGTTAGCAATATGAAAATTTGCGTATATATAAGAAAGAACAATCATTGTAAATGAAAAAGTGATTTGGTAGACAGTAACAAAATTGATAAATGAGTATATGAAAAAAAGTTAAATATTAATGGTGAGCGATTTTATTTTGGGAAAACAACAATAATATGGAATAAGAATATGTAGTAAGGGATACACCATGCCCCCACAATTTTCACCATGTAAATTTTGAACTTTGGTTCTTCCTATCTTTTCAAAGTTTTAATTGTCATTATTGTTGCATGATTAACACAAACCCTTCAAAATTCCCTAATCAGCAATGGATGTAATTCCCAAATGAATTGTCGCCTTTTGTCTTTCCAAGTTTTGTGCATTATCATTAATCATCAATTACAATAGAGGTAGCTTATTTAAGTAATCTATGGGAACATTTGACGCACATGAAACCTTGACATATCGATGTTCTTAACTCAGAGGCACTCACTACATATACAATAACAAAACTAATTTAGGCATAATTAAGGGGATGATTCTGATCTAATTAGAAAAGAGTTTTCATGTAAAGGGGAACAAACCATCAAATGAAACCCTTAGCATTGAAATTCTTGACCATGCCATCCCACATAAGAGAAATTTTTGAAATAATATTGCATACGCATCATTTATCTACTCAACATTTCCTTGGAGGTGCCATTATGATTGTCACAATGCAATACTTGCTTCATTTGTTTGGTGTCTCTAGTAGATATACCAATACTCTAGCCATTAATTAGGTGAAAAAGGATGGAGCAGGGGAGGATAGGAAAGTTATTATTTTTAAAGAAAGGGGAGAAAGTTCAATTGTAACCTGAGATAAGACATATTTCATGAAGGTTGGTGTTTTAATGGAAAAAGTGGAGGAATGAGCGCATATCACCATTTTTACTACTATAACATTTTTATAATATGTCATTCCATGCCTCTAGTGGTAAGTCCCCATTTAAAAACTCTTTTGAATATTTCAGTCCTTCATCTTTTGATAATGCGCGTGGGCATAAAGAAATAATGGGGGAATGTATTATAAGTGATTCCTTAAGAGCATAAATATTTGTAGAAAATATCAGAAAAATCCATATACGAGTATATAATACATAACATAAGTCACATGAGAAATAAAAGGCCAACCGTGATCGGTGTATAACAAATAATGTTTTCAAAGTGGGATATAATATGTGATTATAGATTAATAAGTAGAAGCTACAAGGTCCTCATAAGGAAATTAAGGCTCTACATTATGATCCCATTTTGTAACGAACCTCTTGAGTCTGCTGTAAGATTTAGCTACTAGGCTCACATACTTGTAAATTTCTTTGTCCGTATTCAGATTCATCTATTGACAACCGTATCTTTAGTTTCAACTATAATATTTGTAAGACAATTCGATCATTCACATCTTGGAGAAAGGATTTAATCCTAGCATGCGGTTGATAAAACTCTTGATAACCGTACGGAAACATAAATAGAATAATGTTTGAGTTTACTGTCAGCTAACATGGCTAGGAATCACAATCATAAACTTACATGCCTAGTCAAAGGAATAGTGAATATAACTTTTATGCAACATGCAAGAGAAGCTAATCTAGCCTCTTTGGGTACAATGCGTATGACCTACATGGCATAGAAAATCCTAAATCATCAATTATACAATTACAAGCAACATCTCATAACTATTCTGCGTGCACCAATGCCTCATGCAAAAGTAGTGGCTAACTTATCACATAATACTAGATATAGCATATCATTATAAGCATACTTGGTTCCTTTGCTAACTTTAATAATTTTGAAGTTTAGATTCGCTAGATATCCCACACACGCATATATGTCCATCTCATAAGGACAATTAATACAAGTAGTTCTAATTATGCTCCCATGTAGCTTCCATCATGAGTAAGAGGCTCCCTGGCCCATGTTTTAATTACTACATACTATGCTTCCACTTATTGACTCTTCACTTGGATGTAAAAGGAGTCACATGCATAAAACTACTATCATTATCATAAAAACCATTAACACAAGTAAATATATTCAGGTATAATTGGTACATGTAATTCATTTAGAAATTCACATCATCTGTCCATGTGGACTAAAATATTTAACAACATGAAAAGGTCAGAAGTAGCCATACAACATTTTCCATGCAAGTGAAACTAACTAGAGTAGATGAAGAACACCACTCGGAAAGTGGAGCACCACCACCCAACCATGAATCACCTCTGGTTCCCCCCAAGCTGAGGTTATTGGCATGGATCAACTACCTCCAGTTGATCTATGTAATGTGTATTTAATACCATCTTTCATGATATAGTCTCCTTTAGAAGCATCCCGCTTTTAGGTGGATTTTTCATCTAATTTCCTAGGCCTATTTCGGAAAGGCTCACCTTTATCTCCCATGAGGCCTTTCCTCATAAACGTTTGCCTCTATCTCCCGCAAAGGTTTTATGTTTTTTCCTTGATGGATATTTATCTCCAATCCATCCAAGCTTATCTAGAATCACATCTAGAAGCTTTATCATGAAAGATTTATCTTATCCAATTCCTCAATGGTATTTCGAAAGAATCTCATCTTTTGGTGTCTCTGTTTTCCAAGTGACTTCTTTATTAATTTATTTAATAATATATCTATTTTCCATATTACATATCAGGCCTATATTTTCTCAGCTTAGGTTACAATAATCTAACACAAAAGGGAGGGGTATTAAATACTCCCTACCTTAAACTTTACACCCTCGTTAGTGTATTACTGCATCCTCATTTATAGATATTTGTCTTTGAATCCACATCTTCTATGGCCTTTCCATTTGATGAAAATATACCGATATATATATCCGTTACAAGGAGTTCTCCCAACACATCTCCTTGCATATCTACTTGTAACATTTTTTTCAAACCATTTATAAGAAATGTTAGATGCAGATATTCAACTACATTTACTATAATCACTATCATAATCTGATACACAATACTACTAAAGTATCGATGGATTATATTGCTCATTATATATTTTATTTGAAAAATAGATGTTCTCTCCCTGCATTCTTCCAAGCCTTTGTGTCCTTGCTGAGCACTTTCTTTTTGTAGCTTCTCTGCATAGAACAAATGAACTGGCATATTTACATAAGTTATCATAACAGGTTAGCTCATATAACCATCGTAATCATATTTTTCGTTATAATCGTATGCACATAACTTAAAATAAACCACATTTACTTATCCTTGAGTCTCTTTTTAGGTTTCTTCTCTTTTGAAACCTCTAGGTCGGTTACCCTGCCAGACAACCACCCAACATTTTCATGCATACCTAGACACAAGGTGTATTACACACATAGTTATACATATCATTTTTTAATCATGCCATACTCATATCCATACTGGTACCATATGTACTACTTGTACATAGTAGAATATGTAGCATTGCATATTGTACCAATGTCCATAGCATCACCTGCATGACATACACTTATCCACATGTTTTTAATGATATTAGGAGCATGCCAAATTTTCCTCTATATATTTTTGGTAAGTAAAACAAACTGTGTTGAGTTTATTGCTAATCACTTTCATGGACGTGTTACATTTCTATAAAAATCATCATGCATACTATAATAGTATCATAACTGTCATCATGCATACTATAATAATATCATAGCCATCATCATGCATATTGTAACAAAAACGTACCCATAACATTTACTTTTCAAAGTTAAAATCTTGCCAATAACAAAATATATCATAAAGGAGACTACTCACTATCATATTGAATCTATCATAGATACTTGAAGTCTCATTCCCATAAGAACAATATTGGTTAGTCCTTAATAATCATTCCATACTTAAATAATCATGTCATATGATTTCCTTCTACCAACCCCTTATTGGTTATGATAAGTTTCATGTAGGTATAAACATTATGTTTAAATAGTATGCATCTACATACAACTCCCATATAGGAGTTACAAGTGAAAACTTATACTATTCTCCACTTCATATCCTTAAGACCAAGGAATTGGTTACCTTATGTTACTTGATGCATGTGTTATGCTAACATTATATTTTTAGGTTACTATGCAAAATGTTTTTTCTTTACCCATTTTGTTCTTACTAACTCACAGGCATTTTCTGAAGAAGCATCAAGACTTGCTTCTAGGTTTCCATTATGTAGGTACACTAGCTGTACTTTTTCTATCAATTCCTTGTCCTTCCTATCATACCATCATTATTCACATCCACTTGAAAATGTCATTCCTGGTTTAGGTTACATTATCATGTACTTTATGACTCTTGGTTTATTCAACCAGAATCCCCTAGATTCCAACCTATGCATGTTAACTACGCATAATTTTCTAATAATGTTTTGTTTCCATCATTAAGGCGTATTTAGATCATTTTCTTATTAAAAAGATTCATTTATTGGGAACCCATATCCAAATCTAATTACATCATAACTTGTATGTGAACTCATTAATACAATAACATTTTAAATTACTTAGTCTCATATTACATATAAAACTACCTTTCACATCTTCCATCCCTTCTGAGGATGTTTTAAGGATAACTTAATTTCCTTACGTTGTGTTCCTTCTTAGATAGAATATACTCATTATTTGATTTTAGATACACATAGAATAAGATGACTCATCACTATATTATATTTACAAGTTGGTATTTTATTTGCTTTAAACTTATACTTAATAAAAATTTGTTTGATTTAACCATAATTTGATTGTGAGAAATTTTGATTCATTTACATATTGAAGCACATTCATGCAACTCATTGCATCCCACAATGAGCCGTACATGCAAGTCACACTTTCCAATGTACAATTAAAGTACTTCATATTCTTCAACTATATGCATTATTTGTTAACCAGATTAATATTGTCTTAATGTGATGACCATGATTTTCCATTACTATCAACAATTTAATTATCCTACTATCCATATTTGCAAACATCACCTTTTAATCATGTCATTGTTTCCACATAAGAGTGTTTATCCATATCTTAACTTTGTAACTTCTACCATCTATAATAACTTTTTAATATTAATAAACATGTTATTTCCCCACTTTAACACTGCTCAACATACTGGAGTAATTCTTAATAACCATCTACCAAATATACTCCCTTTGAGAGCATCATCTCATCATCAATATAAACAACTTGTTCATTATAACATATATCTTTTTTGTTTGTTCAATAATAACTTAGTTATAAGAATTTTGATATAATTGTAGGGATTAACACCTATTTGGTTATTCATCAAGTCTTACTATAAACCTTACGCGGTGTCTTAAATCTATGGTTTAAAAAATGAGTAAGGTATATGATGCAAACCTCAAGCAATTCGAGAATATTCATAACTTATTGACATTAATAAACAATTTATTTGACCCAGATGTGGGTGTTCATCCCAGGAATTAATATGACAAGATGGCGAGGCAGCGGATGAGGTGGCCACATGGCTCCCTGTAGCTTCCCCCATGCCACCATCAATTGTATTCATGGCACCTCGCAGGAGCCATTTAATGACTGCATAGGTCGAGGTAGAGCCACTGCCCACATAACAATGGAGTCTATGAATTTCTCTGTTATTCTGCCCCCCTAATTCACTGTTTCTATCCTCCGTAGGTAGGAGAGCTGAATGTGCGCACCATCACTAGCCGGAGATGCTAGCTATTAAGTTGTATGAATTTGGGTAATGGCTTCCACCATTCCCACACCAACCTCTGTAATCTTGCTCATGACCTCAACTCCTCTGTAACCTCCTCACATAGCTCCTCTATCAATTCCTCCACAATCGCTTCTAATTCTCCCCCTGTTCCCTTCCCCACCATGCTCTGCCATTGTATGCGCAGTCGAAGAGGGGGCATGCGAGGTGGCATCTCTCATTCACCAACTATTCTTGGCCCTGATTCGGCTTACCCTACCGCCTCTACTGATAATCCCAACCCACTTAGTTTCGCGGGGCAGTACCCAGACACACGAAGCGGCAAAGGCTGATCTTGGCTCCATAGCTTAGGTCCTGGAGATGCAGCAGTTCACACTGCCAACTTTCCCCTCCCTTCGCACCCTACTCCTCACACCATGCAATTCCACTTCCATAGCTCACTGAACCATCCAGTTATCATCACCACTGCCTTAATTAAAATGAGGGAAGAAATTGAACCTCCTGCTCCTCTATATGATCACACTGAGGAGGCGAATAGAGCAGGTCCGAGCAGCAGGAGCCGGGACAATGCTAGTGATCGGGAAGCTGATGGAGGTTGAACCAAAATGCATGGCAAAGATGTTGCTGGAAGTCAGCATGTTGAGAATGGAAAACTTAGTTACACGCAGGCTTCGGGTAGTCACCAAGGAGACACGTCAGGACCGCATGTAGTCGCGTACAGCATGGAGGGAGGCCCACAAGCGCATCGACATGGGGAGTCAGATGAAGAAGATAACCCAGAAAAGTATGCGTGTCCGATTATAGAGGAACCAGATTCCACGTGTCAAGTATGCCAGCTGGACGTTTTGTCATGTTGACGGTTCAGTTTTTGTTTAGTTTTATGTGTCTTCAGGTTAGGATTATGATCTAGTTAAAATGTCTCAGTAATGTTATGATTAAACTAGTTACCCTTGTGTGGGCTATTTCTGGACTCATATTTTTTGGACTAGTTTCCCCTCTGTTAGGGCAGTCAAAGACAATTATTATGACTGCGTGATGAATCATTCTTGGTTCCTCTGTGGCTAAGCCTCACTGTAATCGCTCCGTTTTTTGTATCATATTAATAGATTACACTTACTTAGAAAAAAAATAAACAAGTTATTTGTTTGTATTATTCTTCACATTCTTGTGTTGCCACCACATGGAAATCCAACGCCCAACTTGTGAAGTTGATTAGTAAATTGATGGCACTAACTCAGTACCACAAACTTATTTTACATGCAACACTTTTCCTTCCACACATATAGTCATTACATTCTATCATGCCATTCGAGAAGAGTTTTCTTTAATCTGGATCTCCAGATGTTTACCAACTTCCTTCTTTATCTTGTTTATCTTTTATAATTCTAGACTTCCATGGAATAAATTAAAATACTATTGATATCTATTAGAAATAGCCTGGTGTGTAATTTACCGCCAAAGCTGCTTCTCCACCTCTGCAGGAGTACATTAATTTGAAACGCCTTCACTAATTACTTCTTCTAGTGAGTCCAATATCCAATACCACCAACCAAAGATGAAATTATGCTCTTTTGTATACAAACTGAATTCAAACCCTCAGCATCATTGTTGGAAACCCTTCCCCTTGAGATGGGGTGGCATATATGAAAACAATAAATATCTTGATGAAAAAAATATGCTACCACATATTCAAATAAATTTTGAGGCTGCTGGACACCAGTGTAACATCTTCGATTATTGTGGTAGAGATATTCCACATATAAGCTTTACAATATGATATTTCTCGATAAATCCTCACCGACCATTATAGACACCTAAGCCTATAACATTGATAAAACACATTTATTTCCTCATCACAGGCATTCCTAACTACAAGATAATCGAGATGACTAAGAAATAAAAACAAGAAATCTGATTTTGTAGATTATGTGCCACAAATAACCAAGTGTTTTCTTACCAAAGGAGGCTTATAATAAATGGTATATGAGAAATTTTAGAGCAGCGAGTTCTTGTATTCCTCAAGACCTCGGTATTGATGAATATTGCAAACAATATTCTTTGGTTACATAGTCTCAAATCTAGATTACTAATTACATGGTTCCTTTGCTAACTTTAATAATATTCAAGTTTAGTTTCAGTAGATATCCCACACACCCATATATGTCCATCTCATAATCATCTAAAAATAAGATCATAAATCAATATTAAGGTATTATAAACTCATGTTCAAGAATGCCTATATTAATTAGTGCAACGGTTGAAATATTGCGAATAGTATAGACAATGAGAAGTTAGAAAAACATAACAAGCACACACATAAACACAAAAAATAATCAAGGAGTTCACCAAACTTCATGGCTACGTCTCCTTGTCAAGCTTTTAGTGGTGACCTCTATATTATGTCTTCAAGAGTAGATTATTACAAGTGTGAGCTCAAATCGAGTCTCAACACAATAGTGACAAAACAATAGGTATTTACTTGAAACCCTAAAGTCTACAAGAGTGCACAGACTCTCCCTCCTACTCTCTTTCTGGTGCTTTCTCTTTGTCTCAGTAACTGCCTTTGCCCTGTCTCTCACATTGAGTGGCTTTTATGCCTAACGGTACTTGTCTATTCATCTCCCCTTTTAGGCTCTCTGGCTCCCCGTATCTGTCTGTTCAAATCCCCTCTAAGTGTTAATCAATCATTGTAAAATTCCTTCAGGTATGGTGGCCACTTGCTTTTAAATGGAAAGGACCACTAGCACAGTTAAAATCCCCAAAAAGTTGATTCTCTATTTACACAGGGAAATACATAGTAAACATTGAAAAATCTAACAAAATGCTTTATATCAGACTTCAAATAATATTAAATCTACCTTATAATCCTATCGGTTCCACATTTGATCATTATCACAAGCCCATTGTTGATCTGCATGATCTCTGATCCAATAGCTAATATCCATTTCGGGCGTCTTATGTGCATGGAGATAACCCGCCTGAAAAGGTGGTTTTCTCTCTCCAGTGCCAAGCCATGTGTCAGCCAGTGTATGGGATCGGGCAAAGCCCATCTAATACCACTTACTGCCTGAGGCCCACCCGAAAGCTCGCTTACCACGAAACTCAAATAATATAACATTGCATTTATAAACCTTTCGGGTCTGGTTTCATCACTTGGGCGCATTTCCTTTGTATTTCAGTTTTATAGTGGAAATGTGTTAATACACAGAAAAGCCTGACAAATCCATTTCTAACAGAACTTAAAATTTTTAGGGCTCCATTTATAAAACCTGTATGGTAGGAATATTGCAAGTTGCATATTGTATTGGCCCCGCTCCTTTATATCTCTGTGATGCGATATTACAATGCAATATATCGCAATCACATATTGCATGGTCTTTGGACCTCCAGTAAGTCTTCCCTTTGTGTCATAATGGTGCGATATTGCGGGTTCATATGAGCCATTGATCTGCACACTCGATCGAGAGTCCTCGTTAACTTACATTGATCGCTATTGTGATTCCCATATGGATGCCTCCAATGTATTCTACTGACTTCTACCAATTGCGATATGCCAATTTGATCTGGACCATTGATCGGTTTGATCCAATGACTCCTGTGCATCCTGTTTGAACCCTCACTTTACATTGTTTTCCACCATTTCTTAATGTTTTTCCCATGCAATAGTGTTTCTGATAGCTAAGTATCTGAAGACTTAGAGGTATTTAGGATCCATTTTCGATCACGCCTTCGCACTGAAAAGCTTTTGGACCACCAAAAGTTGGCTTTTAGGCATCGATCAAGTGAGGATACAACTCCCTCACTTGTTTAACTTCTATGCAGCATGCTTTTCTTGGACTTGAACCTTTGAGCCCTATTCTCAGGTACTCAACATCCCCTCCACAAATAGTTGTCACCTTCTTGTCCAAAACTGTATCTTCCTATAACTCATTGAGATATTCAGGCAACAGTTCCTCAAATAGAAGTCAACTGACTTTTCTCTTCAGGATCTTTAATCAATGAAGTTTCATACAATCTCAAGTTTTTTTCATTAATGACTGAATAGATCTGCATATAAGCTTGCAAATCAAGGCGAAAACCATTTTCACCAATTTTATTAAGTACCTTGAAAGGCCCATACCTTACTGGTTTTAGCTTCTTACCTTCACTTTGCATTCTATCTTTGCTAATGTAAAACCAAACTTGATCACCAACTTGGAAACTATTCTCCACCCAATACCTGTCATGTCTTTCCTTGTACTTGACTTGACTTATTTCTAGTTGTTCCTATACTACTTGGTGAATTTCTTGGATTTGCTCAATGAACTTGGTTTCTTTGTCCATCAGCTGTTATGTCTTGACCAAAGACAAAATCGAAGGGAGACTTTGGTATAAAACCGAAACAAGTCTCAAAAGGATATCTCTAAGTAGAAGAGTGCTTGGCATGGTTGTAAGCATGTTGCACATAACAAAAACACTCATCCCAAAGCTTGTGGTGGTTGCTACAGTAGCCTTTGAGCAACTGGATCACTATCTTCTTGACCATCTCTATCTAAACATCTGTTTGTGGATGAAATGTTGTGCTCTTCTTCAATCCGGTGTCCATTGACTCCCATAAACTTGCCCAAAACTTCCCAAAAAATCGAGAATATATTAGGTCCCTATAATACTAGTGATGCCCCCATTACTATTGTAGTTGTATCCCTTATTAATATTGTTGTGCCCCTATTGTCCCCATATTGTTATTACTGTGCCCCATAGAATCCCTCTATCGTTGTTTTTGTGCCTTTATATTATTATTGTTAGGTCAACTTGGTTATATTGT
>APFE031335302.1:69089-87772 GCA_000404065.3 Pinus taeda
CTGTTGGGCTCCTTTGATTCTCTACCTATCTAAGAATCTTCCAAGATTAAACTGTTTGGACAGATTTACATTCTCTATATTCTAAAACAGGAAATTTAAACCTAGGGAGACCAAGATTGAGCTGTTTGGAACTCTCTTTAACTGAAAATTGGCGATACCGGGATAACTTCTCAAAAATTTGGAAGGAAATCATGAACTCAAAGTAGCCTTATTCGCATGGAGACTGTTAAGCAAATATGGAGCATTGCAACATGCAAAGTATGACATATTTGGCCTGTAAAAATGTCAATCATGAAATATGAGTAGCCTGCTGCAGCAGGAGGCTAACAGTGGCTCCACTTGGGGATGGTTTCTCCTTGTGAGAAGCCAAGAACAGCAGGTCAGAATGCCTTAGTCTTTAGCTGTTGCTGTTTTCTGCAAAATAGTCTTCTCCGGCTGCCTTATTAATCCTACCTACCTACCCTAACCAGCACTTACTTTGCCGTTAGGTGAGATCAAATAACCAGTGCAGCCACTTAAGCAACTGAAAAACAAGATGAACTCACTGACTGATGGTCTCTGAACTTAAAAGCATCATTCGGTCATGTGCCCCCATAATCAAAGTTGTGGCATAGAACGATTGTTGTTGACGTATTTGGTCTTCACTGAGAAAGCACGCTAAAGAACTTGCGTCAAGAAGAAGTTCCATGTAGTCTGTAATAGGATCAATAAAAACATCATGTGGGAGAATTTATTCTGTGTCTTCTTGGTCAGATGGAACAGTTGCATCCTCGGTAATAAGCCTAGCAGCTAATCCTTCTGTCTCTGCCTTGAAAATAGAATCATACAGAATCTGTAAGTCAGCAGGTAGCATTATTTCCCTCTGAGTTGGGGAAGGAAGACTTCGGCATGATTCTGGGTCTTCTTGGTCAGATGGAACAGTTGCATCCTCGGTAATAAGCCTAGCAGCTAATGCTTCTGTCTCTGCCTTAAAAATAGAATCATACAGAATCTGTAAGTCAGCAGGTAGCACTATTTCCCTCTTAGTTGGGGAAGGAAGACTTCGGCATGATTCTGGGTCTTCTTGGTCAGATGGAACAGTTGCATCCTCGGTAATAAGCCTAGCAGCTAATCCTTCTGTCTTTTCTTTGAAAATAGAATCATACAGAATCTGTAATTCAGGAGATAGCACTATTTCCCTGTGGATTGGGGGGGAAGATTTTGGTAAAATTCTTTGAGGTCGCGGAAATTATATGATTGTATCTGAGCTTCCAAGAGTTCAATTTCATTCTCATATCTTTCAACAACTATCTCAAGAAACAGTTTATTTGGGCGGCCTGCTGTTTTTAACAACACCGCTCTGAAAAATTCTTCATTAAGCTCAAATTCTGATAAAATTTTCATGTATTCATCTAAAGCTTCATCAAATGAAAGATCTTCCCAGAACTCGGTCATTCTGTCTCACTGGTGATGATTTTGGCATATGGACTTATTTGACTGTAAAATTGGTTCATTCCTCAGTGGAGCCTTTGATTAAAATAGAAGTGGAGTTGCCAGGTAGATGCTTTGACTTTGAAGTGTCTGATCTTTGTCCACCATCAAAGATCAGAACTAAACGTGAAAAGCTCTGAAGAAAAGGAGCACTTTCTCCAGAAAGCGGGGTTTACAAAAATGAACAAAGCGCTTGAATCCCCAGTGGAGAACACAGATATAGGTCGACCGAGACTTTCACAAGTCGGTTTCTTCCTCTGTAAAGCTGTAGACTGGTTTAATGAATTTGTCTGAGGAGGTCCCCAGTGGAGTCGCCATTATGTTATCACTTAGGTTTTCCCTAGGCTCCTTATAGGGATACGGTCGAGGTAACCACAAACCAATCTTTGGATTGCAGGTTCTAGCCCACCTGCAATCAGAGAGGGCTCTCTCTTTATGATTCAACTTTTGTTGATGATTTTAGGCTAGCTTTTGGCTCAAGGGGTTTTTTTGTTTGTGATTGGATGGAAGGTAGGATTCTCAATTAGAGAGGCAAGGTAAGGTGTGGTAAGTTCAAACATTGGGCTGGAGTCATGATTGTCTTGCTATTGTGTTTCTTGGTCACAAGGGGATTATGGAGCGGGATAGCCACACATGATACAAATTTCAATCTACTGAAAGGATGGAATGAAAATTCAGGGATGAAGGCAAAGGAGAATCATTTCATCATGCCTGAAAAAGAGGAGAAATGGATGAAATGGGATTCCAGGAGCAGTTTAGAATTCCTAAATATTCATTCATGGTGTGAAAGAAATACTTAAACAAGATCATTTAAGTATACATGCTCATAGCTATTTCTGAAGAAAACATCGAAAAATGCAGAAATTTGAACTTAAGGGTAGCGAAGACAATCTTAGTATTCTTTATTTTCCTGCAATTTAGAAAGGCAGAACGGTGGTAAAACATGACAAATTTACAAGAGGACGAAAACACTTATTGAATCATGTAGAAGCACAGGAATTCCGTAATCATTCCTTGGCCAATTGAACACATCAAGTAGTTTCGCAATCCTTGCTTTCAACAATCTTTGATTATAGAAAATATGACAGTTACAGTGCGGGTCTCTACTCGAAGAAAATGCTGGGAAGCAAAGTAACCAACCTACTACCAAACAACCAACCCCTCACTACTTTGTTCAGGGTGGTATTTATAAGCAAAATATCAGAAAGACATTCATTACAATTGACCTAAAACAGGTCTGCTAGAAAAACTCTTCAAAAATCTAAGTGTTGCTGGAATTAAATGCAAGTAAATCTTTTTAGCTGCGCTAGGGGCAGCTGAATCAGAAAAGATCACAATGTGGCCCTTGGAATCTTGATGCGGTGCTGCTGGAATGATTGTGCTTCGGGAAATGTAGTTCTGCTCTGGTTTGAGTTAAATGTGAAATGATTTTGATTTGAGGGCTTTGAGTGGCTTCACCCTCTCTCTTTAACTCAGCTGGAGGTATTAAATGTTCTCATGCTTCGGGCCACTGCTCAAGATTTACACTGATACTCTTTTCCGCTACATTGATGGTTTCCGCCGCCTACTGATACTCTTTGACATGCTTGATACTTGATGATTTGATTTGATACACTTTAAGCTCTTTCATTGATTTGCTGCTGTCTTTAAACTGGATCAATTTGGCACGATCGGGCGATTTTCGGGCTTTTTTGGCACACAACGGAACAAGGAATCAAAAGATTCCCCAAAGATTCCCCGAAATGGCCTATTTCTCGTAGCTATTTCTTGTTTTGGAGCTCCGAAGTGCGATTTCTTTTCCTGCGGGAATTTTTGGCTTTCTGGCTGCTGACGTCAACATGATGTCAGCTGTACGACGGATGACATCAGCCTGCGGTGGGTCCCTGGTACGGAATGACATGGCGAGGTGCTGATACTGAAGCGATGCGATGAACTTCTCCGATGCGGTCGCAATATTGCATCGGCGGGGAACGGAAGGGTGGTTCAAGTGGACATTTGGTTTTTGCGATCTCCGACCGCCGATATCGCGATATCGCGTTGGGTGGCGACGGATGGGTCATACTTGCATGGGAGGAAACTGTGATCTTGCGATGCGATCTGGCTTTATATGGTCTGCGGAGTGTTAAGGAAGTCGGCAAGGGGTTTGTTGTGGGCGGAAGGAGTAAGTAAAAGGGATTTTATACTCTGGAAGGAGTCCATTGTATTTGAAAGATGGCTTGAAGGGGCAGCATGAGGGTTCTTGCTAAGTTTCAGATAAATTGAGCAATTCCCGAGGGTACTTATTGGTTATTTTTCAACCAGGGGGAGGGATATTTACATAGGGGATGATTTACATAATATTAGTAGGGGACAGGGAAAATATAAGGAGTTAAATAATAATGTTAGTGGTTAATATGGAGATGGTAAGAAAGCGCTAAGTTCAGGAGACCTTAGGCTGTTACAAGGGGATAGAACCATTCTTTAGAGAGAGTATGGAACAACTTTGAGCAAAGCGGATCCTTACTCAAGCAAATGCTATGAAAATGATGAAACTTAAGAGGGATCAAGCAGATCTTGACCTCTTTTGGGGAAGTTAGTTAATGATTGGGGAAAGTGGAGAAAGGGAGTTAGTTATACCTCTTTTGAGCTTCTCGCATAGAACTGTCTGCTGATTGTGTCCTGAGTGAGATGACACCTGAAAACCTGGAACTGATCAGCAGTTAGGATTTAGCAACCTCAAAACTACCTACCCAGCCTACTTTCCTAGCATTTTTTCTTCTTTTGATTTGGGTGCACTTAGACTTGCAAACCCATCATTCCATTTTTTATTTTGATGCTTTCCTATCTACATACTACCCTTATTTCTTCCAAGGGCCCAGATTAAGCTGTTGGGCTCCTTTGATTCTCTACCTATCTAAGAATCTGCCAAGATTAAATTGTTTGGACAGATTTACATTCTCTATATTCTAAAACAGGAAATTTAAACCTAGGGAGACCAAGATTGCGCTGTTTGGACCTCTCTTTAACTGAAAATTGGCGATATCGGGATAACTTCTCAAAAATTTGGAAGGCAATCATGAACTCAAAGTAGCCTTCTTCGCATGGAGACTGTTAAGCAAATATGGAGCATTGCAGCATGCAAAGTATGACATATTTGGCCTGTAAAAATGTCAATCATGAAATATGAGTAACCTGCTGCAGTAGGAGGCTAACAGAACCTGATGAAAACTACAAAGTAAATCTTCTATTGCTTTTCAAAATGTGTCTCACAACAAGAAAACTAATCTACTATAAATTACTGTTGAATGAAAAGAAACTATGATTATACCTGCATTTTAACCATTCAGAAAATCAACTTACATGAACTGAAAACAAATCATTTGAACATCTATTTAACAAAATTAAATTATGGAAATGATTATGGCATCTAATGTAATGAAAAACGAAAAAACAAATCAAGTATCTATACTATGAAACCATAAAACAAATCAAGCATTTACACTATGAAATTTTGGAAATAATACAGTGAAAGCATAACATGAAAATGAAGAGATAAATGATAAAAACAGAACTATAAAAAAATCTAAATATAAAAACATATAAAATAGAACCTCTTTTGTTGCAGGGGCCCTCTACAATAGATGGTTTTGAATATGATCTTTACTAGCTGCGCATTAGAAATCCATAATACTTCTTCATTTCAAATAAGAAAACAAAGTTTACAGTGATATCATAATTCATGGACCGTCAATACAATTGCTGACTTGATATTTATACAAGCTTGTCATTAATTATTTGTTGGTTTTTACGCCTATTATGACTTAACAAATTCTATCTAAAACTCAAAAAATAGAGTTTCATTGCTTAACAATTTTCTACATTACAGAGCAAATCATGAAGCGTAATGGCTTCAGATTCTTGGCTTCCTTGTACGAGTTCTAGTTGACTGCTCCTTTGACCGTGTATCTGGCGATTTCCTGCTTGATTTGGGTTGTTTAATGACACATAAGTGCACTGTTTGCTCACGCAATTGCAAAATAGGGCTTCAAAGAACCTGAAATGTCTCCCAAATGGTAACGAATTTGGGAAAACCGCTCATCTCAAATTTAATTGGGCCTGATCTGAACAAAACCCATGTTTTTGTTTTTTGATAGTCGCTTTAATTTGCTTAGAAAAATGTTTGAAGTTGATTGGTAAAAACTACTACGAGTTTCCCTTGATCTTTCCCTGGAGGTCTGCCTGTGCGAGCTGGGTGGAATTTGACTAATCATAATCTATATTGGAGCTTCTAGAAACAATGCCCATGTGTTAGATTTCATTTTAGAGTGGTGCTACTATGTCATCCATGGAAGTAGCTACGAAAAATTGACAAATCTGCAACTACTTGAACTTGCTAAACTGTCATTAGTAAAACCATGCAAAAGTCTTCTTACTTCATTAAAAATAATGGAAATAATAATAATAAACCAAGTAAACATGTATGCGGAAATTTGATGCATTTTTATGGAGGAATATGGTTAAAAATGCTAACAATGGATGAATGGAATGATGTAAAATGGATAGTTTGGTTAATGGAATTATGACAATTTGGACGCGCAACATTCCCCCACGACGAACATTTTGCATGTCCTCATGCAAATAAAGCATTGCAAAGTTTTATAATCCAACTGGTTCCTTGTGTTCCTTTATTCTATCATTTCAACTACATCCTTGACCAAAGCTCCAAGAGAGCAATATTGACCCTCTATCTCAATAAGATGCACTTTTCTCTCTCAGTTTTTCAAGATTACAGATCTGGTAGCATAACTCTTTGTTTCCACATTTGCTTGTTGTGTTGTATGAAAGAAGATTTACCCATCCTCCTTTGAAATTCCAATAAGTTGAAGTCTTCACATACTAGGTTGCTCATGGATGCTATAAAGGCAAAAACAATGCCTATTGATTTGTTCTTCTCCAATAAAACAAACATCCCTCCATTACTTATTAGCTCCTTGCACATTATCATATACAACTTGTGTGAAGGGAAAGGGTGCTCACAAAGTAGCACATCCAAGTACATTTTCATTGTTGTCAAAGCGTTTGCAAATTCATGTTTTTTTTTTTTTCAAATATAACTCTTTCAATAACTTGGAAACTATTTATGAGATTCTTGTCACTACTGAGTTATGCACAATTTGTTCAATCCTTAGTAGAATGTCATATTGTGAAGAACACATCAAAACTCTTACTACATCCATATAATGTGCTTTCCCTCCTTGTAAAAGTCATCCCATTAGCATGGTTGGAAATGATCATAAATTTCAACCTTTAATGCTTGTCTTCTTATCATCCATGCATAGAAACGTTTTTTTTTTAGCAACCAATCCTACTTCAACAATGTTATCAAATCGTTTCTTCAAGAACTCAAAAGCTAATGAAATAAGAAGACTTTCCAATGTGAAGCTTTGACAAGATGAGTTGTACATAACACAAAACAAGAGTTGTAGGTGAAGGTTGTAATTTTTATCAAATCCTAAGGTATACTTCCAAGTGATTTTGAGAGTGTGAACAAAGCCTTCTTGCAACCTTTTCTTCTTGTGGCTTTGTACTCATCATTTCTTGGCTTCCATTAGGAATTTGAAGATGAACAATATGACACATAATCCAAATGCCCCATGTACTTTTTGATTATGTGCTACAACCATATACTATGATGGTTCATTAAGAAAATCATCTCCACATTTGAATTAGTCCCATATGAAGGCCAAAAAGGTCAAACTGTTCATCAAGAAGATATGAGTCAATTTATATTGCATCAATAAAAGAATTCTAAACATGAGAATTGTGGGAGACAACATTATTACTAGGGAAAACATAAGACCTTATGAAGGAAAACAAATTATGCAATCATTGGATGAGGTTCAACCATAAGAAGGTTTGTAGAGTATCCAATAAGGAATAAAGGATGGAAACAATTATTGGGATTGATTATGCATGCAAAGTAGAATATGAATGAAGGATTGAGAAAATGGTTTGACGAATGTGGATATGTTAGGGTGAAATACATAGATCACATGTTTTACAATAGCTTTCTTATTACAATTTCCAAAATTTTCAACAACTTAAAAAGTCTAAAGATCGTTTTACCTAAAGTTTATCTTTTTTAAATGGAGAAGAGAACACGATTTGATGATTGATTTGGTGTTGACATGGCTCAGGTACTCTGCTCCATGATGCATTGACCTTGCTCCACAAAATGTATCTTTTTCATGTAGCATACTTGTTTTTCCCATTTGTCTCAAATGGTAAATCAGACTCGCTTGAAATTTTCTGAGATTGTTACCATTAATATTATGCATCTTCCCACAAAATATCTCGGCCAATGGGTGCACGAATTTCAATAAAATTGAGAAATGGCTGTAAGTGAAAGTGACTAATTTCATGAAAAATACATACTAGAATTTCTTGAAATTTTGTTTATTTATTTACCCTACCTCAATGCATTTCCCATAAAAATTTCAAGACCAACGGATGCACGATTTGCAAGATATGGTCAAATCAATTTCTTCCATGTTTCACTCTTTACGTTGCCCAACATTGCAACAAAAACATATGCCACGAACTCATTTTAAGGCAAAATTGAGTGATTCAAAAGGGAAATGGTGTAGTTTTACCTTTTTTACCACTTAATGCCTTCAGAATCCCATTTTTATGATGAAAAAAACGTTTTTGTACAAAACACTGAAATTTGGCCTAATCTGTCCATAATGGTGAAAAATGAAAATCTGCTTTAAAATCTTGCTAAAAAGTCCTAGAAAATTGCATTTTTTTGGAATTATGTCCACGTCTTACTCAATTTACCATATTTTGAGAAAACCCAGAAGCTCAGAATTTTTTATTTATGCTCCAACCTCCTGCAATATTTGTGCCAAAACTGCATTCGGAAAAAGATGCTACAACAAATTACAACAATAGTCGCAGAAACTGCAACTTTGCGTAGCTATTTGTGGAAAATGTTATTTTTTTCAAAAAGTAGTTTTCTCCGAGTTTGAACTTATTATTTGGATTGCGTACTGCATATTGAAGTAGAAACCATGAAGCATAATGCATATTGATTGAAATAGGCCCAATTTTATTGTTTTGTTTGAAAACGAAATGAATGAAAATGTGTTGTAATGGTGCCATCATGTAGTTGTTGAATGACAAAAAGATGGACATGCTGCTACAAGAAACCAATAAAATATACTGCTGCAAGTTGTTGTTGATTCCATAAAACCATTAGTCTTCATCGAAAACCAAAAATCATGGTACAATTCTTACCATAAGAATGAATGTGTCGAAGTCGAGCATGGAAAGAAATCATTGCATTACCGATCATTAATGAAAATCGTTAACCAATGTAAGACAACTCACCGATAATGTAAATGAGTTTCGAGGTACCTGAGTGCATCTTGATACGGACGAATGAATGTGTTGAAGTCGAGTCACCTGCAAGGTCTGACAATCAAGAGACATTGTTGTATTCCCATTGTTGTCAACGAGGAGGCTTGCCATTGATGTATGCACATTCCAAATATTTCTCTGATCTTGATCCTAGATAAGGTGTTGAGGTTGATGGGACAAGATCTGTTGGAAGGTGGGCCTTAAGGAATCCCACATTAGCCAAATCGAGCATAGAACCAAAAATGATTTGAAGAACTATAATAAAATATTGAAACCATCATGAAATTGCAGAACTTATTGTGAACTTTGCTCACTAGTTTCCTAGTTTTCAAGCAAAGCTCATGTCTAATTACTCCAGCAAGCTGGTTTTCACAATAGGACTTATTTTTCTCTTTACTTTTTTTTATTATATGTCCTACTCTACTTGAAAAGGAAATCTCGTTCACGTATATGAATACTTCCAATGGAACCATGTGTGTAACAAGATGATAGATAAACTCATATGCAGGTTTAAAATATACTCTTTGATATGTACCAGTATAGGAGAGACCAATTGCCTTGATTGAGATGATGTCAGAAGATATTGAAGAATGGAACACTGGGATCCAATGACTATCTTGAACCAAGATTCAATGTAATCTTGTCTTCCTTGGCTTCCTACTATCGTGCCATGCAAGTGTTCAGAGATGTGATCTTCATTCATAAAATCTGGCGATAGGTATTCAAGAAACTTTTCAATCTCAGGTTCGAAAAACTACTCTTTATCGACATGCATCCATGATTCTTGGACCTTATCTAAGTCTTCTTCCTTTGGTTGTTGTTCTTCAATGGTAGTTGGTGAATCATTTTGCAATACCTTAACATTGTAAGTGGTTTGGGGTGTTTTATTGTTGGGAATTCAAAATGGTCGTGTAGGTAGTGGAGTGGGAATGGATCTTTGGGGTGTTTGTGTGTGTGGTAATGGGAAAGGTTGAATTGAGGTCAACTGAGGGTGAAACTGATGTTGTGGTGGAGGTGAATGGTATGGATAACATTGATATTGGTATTGAGGATAGTGAGGGAAATATCGAGGATATGGTGGATTTCCTCTATATGGCCTTTGCTAACTTTGTTGCCAAGATTGGTGTTGAGGTTGGGATGGCCAAGGTTGCAAAGGCAAGGGTGTATTCCAATTACCTTGAGACTGTTGTGCATAACCTTGAAATTGTGCATAAGGATATTGCATCATATTGGGTTGATGAGGTTGCCATAGCCCTCTTGGAGCTACATAACAGAGTTGTTCTTTTGCTTGATTCACTCTATTATCCTTCTGGTAAACTGCCTTTAACCCTAGTAATGATAGGCAATATTTAGTATTATGTGATCCTGCACAACTTTTACAAATTTTAATGTTGTCAAGTGGACATTCATGCAAAGCATGTTTCTTTCTACATTTAGGGCAAAATATAAATGAAACAACATTCTCAATTTTTGCTTGTTTTGCATTCTTATAATATCATTCTGTTCATTTAAATTACCAAGAATGTCTAGCAAATTGTTATCTTCAGTTTGACTCACCAATTTTGTTGTCGCTTTACCTACTCTTGCCATAAATGGATCTTGAGGTGATCTTACATACTTTGCTTTTCCTCTTGATATGTTCTTGCATAGTTCACAAATCTCTTGAAATGAAAATTGATAGACATCTCCTTTTCCCACCAGGTTAAGAAGATCAATCCATTCATCCTTTATAGCATTTAGTAGGAGATTCTTTCATCCTCTTTTTGGTTCATCTTAAAGATTTCATTTCTAAGGTCATGGTGCATGCAATAATCTTTATATTTTTCCAAAAATAATTTTTTCATATCATCCCATGTCCTTATAGAATTTTTTCTTAAAGCCATGAACCATCTAAGAGCTTTATCCTTCGATGTTGCCGCAAACAAATTCAATTTTTGAATGTGTAATGAGTAGCCACAAGATCGGCAAATGATTTCAAATTCAAAAAGAAAAGTTTCCGGGTCTTCTGATCCTATACCTTTGAAGTTAGGAAGTGCGGATGGAGGGATGTTCTTCATATGAACATTGACATCAGTTTCTTGAATGGGAAATCAAAAAGGATTTTCCTTAGTCTCATCATCTCCATCCATATCTTCCACCTCCTTTGTCATCTTCTCTTCTACCTACAAAAATAAGAATTCATGATGTGGATGTGTGGCTCTTACTGCACCACATGATATAATGGGGGTGGTAGGTGATTGAAGTTTTTTTATTTTTTATTTTTTTTAAGACAAAAAAAGGCTTCTATTTACATTTCCCCGACATTGGGGCCAAAATGTTTAGTCAATTTAATGTTCTTAAATTTCAAACATAAATTATCGACTGGAGTTGGTAAACTTGTGAAGTGCAAGTGCACAACATATGCTAGAAGCCATTCTTACTTTCAGTTTATTATGATGATTGTCATTTTATGTTTTTGTTATAGCTCCAAATCTCACTATTATGGTTTGTGATGCTGCACTCATGGCCTAGGGCAACCCCTCCTTCCAGACCTGGTCCCAAATTTAAAAAACAGTGTTTTATTCCCTGTACGCGACATTGCCCTGAGTTAAACACGTGTATACATGGGTCTGCATATACCCAACCCGCGTATATGTATTAAAACACTTAAAAAATATAAAACTCCTTATTTTTGGGCGGAGATCACGGGTTTTACCTGCTGATCACCTGTTAGTACCCGTGGCCCAACTGTTCCCAACCAACTCCTAACTAAAAAACTACTTTGGGATTGGTATAAAAAGACATCAAAGGGAAGGCCTAAGGGAGGAGAGAAGAGAGAGAAAGGTTACTATATTGAGATTTTTCCCTGACCAGGTCTTAAGACCATTGTGCCTTTTGCACTTCCCCCATTTGTACAGGAAACGATTGTTTCCTTGTGATTTGATGTTCATCCATTAGTTATGGCATCATGGAGTGAGTCTTGGAAGGAGATATGCTAGAGGCTTGAGGCTGGACGGATCTGGAAGGAAGCTTTGCTTGGAGCCTGCGAAAGGTTACTCAAGTGATATTACTCCTTTTGTACATTCTATTTGTATATAATAAAGAAACACATCTTGGTTCCCGATATGCTTCTTCTTTATGTTTATGATGTTCATGTTTGAATTTCATGTATGAATGGTTGCTTAAAGTTCATAACTAACTTCTTTCTTTTATAACATAAAGATGATTTTTGTATAAGTCTTTGTCTATATACTGCTGCATTCTTTGGAATTGTTTGTTTTGTAGGACAAAGGAGCGAAAGGGACTTGAAGAAGGGTTTGGACCCTTGAGGAACTTCTCGAACGTAGGACCTGAGGTACGCCCTTCTTACTTTAGAATTTGCTTATTATAGCGTAATGGTGTGTGAATGTGTGTTTCTTTTGTTTAAAAACTTTCAGTCTGCTAGGGTTTCCACCCAAAAGCCCTAGGGGAGCAAATCCCTCAACAGAATTGGCGACTCCGCTGGGGACAACACTCTTGTTGTTCCTAGTTTGGGTGTTTGTCAAGCCAATCAGGGCTTATTTTCTTGATGGTTTGCTGTTACTATCTGGTCTGTTCTTGACTTATGAGTTTTTCCAGTTTCTTCAGTTTGTTTTTTATTTTTCTTGAAATCTTTCATATACGCTTTTTTCCTTATTTACAAAAGCGTATAAACGCTTGTTTCCTGAAGTAAACCCGCGTATACGCAGGTTTCCTCAGGCACAGTCACGTATACACGTAATCTGCACTTAAGTACAATTGCGTATATCTGTCAACTTTCAAGATTTATAAATTTTTGTGTCTCTGAAGTTTGTCTGGTGTTTTGAGTCAGTTTGAAACAGTCATTTTTGCCAGTATCAGTTGTCTGTGTTACAGCAAGCGTCTTACTCCGATTTCTCTCTGATTATAAGGAGTATTGGTCTTGTTTTGTGTTTGCAAGAGTTATCGTCTTTTTGCTAAAAGCACGCAAGATTTCTTGATTGGAATCTTGGTTGCTCTGAGTTATCAGAGCAGAAAGATTGTTATCAATCTTTGTGTTGAATTTTTATTTTGGTGACTTTTTGTTTGCTTAACAAAATTTCTTTTTATGACCATCTACTTCTTTGTTTAATCAAAGTTGTCAATTGATGCTTTTTTGAAATTGTCTTTTTGATCTTTTTTGGTCTTTGTTACCAAAGCTTTCATTGCTGCTTTCGATTGTTAAAAAGAATCTTTAAACACATTTGTTTTTGTTGAGTTTTCATTCATTGTATGGTGTCAGCTTGCAAAAGTGGTTGTTGCTTATTGTTTCGATCGCAAAGTTTTAGTTTTGGTGAGAGCATTTTTGAAAAGACGTTTTTGTTGCTACGTTGAAGAAATTTTTTTGAAAGACTTTGTTTTGCTTTCTTGGACTTGTTTTTCACTTAGTTTCCTTTTAGTGAATGAAATTTCTTTATGTTTTTCTTGAGTTTTGTTTTTAGTGTTTAGAGGAAATGAATGGTAGCATCCCATATTCCATCTAGACATTGTAAGTGGCAAAAGAAAAATTGATAAGCAAAGCAACTTTCATTTCTTGTTTTTAGAGTTTTTTTTTATTCTTGCATCTTCACTATACTTTTCATTAGTTCGCATGCTTAAAGCATTAGCAATTCTTTTGGTTTTTGCGTGTGTGAAGAGTGTTGCAAGAAAAGAAAAGAAAAAGTTTTTGCTTTCTAAGTGTTTCCTACAACCCATGTAGAGTACTCTTTTCATCGAAAGAAAAATGATTGCATTCATGTAGTTACTTTTTCTTTGATTTTTGGTTGAGTCATACATACATCATCAAGTTTCACTTCCATCATTCCCTGACTTAAAGAAAAACCTATTTTAAAATCAAGTGCTAACTAAAATTCACTAGAACCTTTTCTTTTAAGCTACATACACCAACAAGTTTTAGGATTTTAGGGCCTTGGATTAGGCGAGTGGAGAGTTAACTCTCCAAGGCCATTTAAACTGTCAAACATATGAGTCTGAATAGAGAGTGCAAATCCAATAGCGTGAGGAAGACCAGGAAAGCTCCGGATCTGGGAGTTAAGCACGAGGGTTTTTGAAGACAGGGAATAGAGATACCCCCTCTCCTACTTGTCCGATCTTACCTCACGACTATTCGGCCTGGCTTCTACAATGAGTTGGTATCCATAGTTGCTACTCCTAGGGATCTACATAGGTGGCTGCGGAGGGGAATCCTATGGCACCTGAGGTCGACGTTGCATCACTCTCAACGGTACTACTGGAGGGAACCCTTGCGAAGTTTGGGGGCTTGCACCGGCGTAGGCTGTTGTTAGGAGGTCAGCATAACTTCCTATGTTATCTTCGTTGATAGGACTGGGCCGTCATTATCCCAGACTATCTTCGGAAGGCCCCTTACTCCACTTTCTTGTATTTTGGTGTCCGATCCTCATCACCCGGAGCGGAAATACTTGGAAGTTGTTTGAATGGCTGACTTATTTTAGGGACTTTATAGTGAGTGCTCTTTTCTCCTCGTATATAGTTGGCTTTAGGTATTTTTGTCTAGTCACTTTTGGATTTGATATTCTGAGCGACTGACTTACCACTCTGCCGATCTTGAAACGATTTTGGTCGTTCTTTCGGAAGTTGTGGAGTTGCCTCCTCAAGGGAAAAGGTCTTGATTGTGTGTTTATCTTCCTTGAAAAATCATTTCTACATTCCCCTAAGGGAAGGGTCTATGAATCAGTTAGATATGGCCAATATTCCTGTGGAAACCAACCAAGGTACCCTTCCAAAAGGGGATCCTTGTGCTTTTCCTTTCTTTGGAAACGTTGGTACTCCCTTGATGGCCACTTTGAATATTCCTGGGTGGAATGTTGGACTACCCATTTGGCTGTGGTCCACTCCAAATATTCCGAATGCTCTTGAAGCCTCTCAGTTGAATGCTTTATTTCAAGGGCATCACATGGGTGCTAATTTTTCATCTTCTTTCAAAGAGAAACCTAGGATTCCTTTTTCCCCTCCTTCTTGTAATAAGAAATCTAAAAGGAGGAGAAAGAAGAAGTCAAAGAAGAAGAATAATTCTATCCCTTCATCCTCAACCTCTGCTAGTCATGTTGGAGATGAGTCTTCAGCCGCTACAAGTCATGCTGGGGGCACAAGTCTAGTCACTGCAAGTCATACTAGCACTTCATCCTCAATCTCTGCCAGTCATGTTGGAGATGAGTCCTCAACCTCTGCCAGTCATGTTGGAGATGAACCTTCAGCCACTGCAATTCATGCTGGGGGCATGAGTCTAGTCAATGCGAGTCATACTAGCAAAGAGTCACCGACCTCTGTAAGTCATGTTCAAGACTCTCCGCAAACCAATGCTAGTCATGTTGGCGGAATGGAGGTTGATAATAAACTTGGATGTAAAAGTTTTAAACCTAAGTTCCCTTGTAAGATATGCAAGGGAGCCCAACTTACTCATTTATGCCCTGGTATTCCAGAGGTTCAAAGGATATGGTCTGAGTCTGAAAGTTCTTCTACTCCTACATCTGATATGGTTTCTCGTCAAACCCATCAACCATTAGTTGATAATGTGGCTGAGCCAGTGCAATCGCTGGCCGATTACACTCCTCTTTTGGGGGGTGAAGCGCCTAACAAAAGAGTCTGCTTAATTTCTAGTACAAAGTCTTCTAGTATAGGGGGCATTCCATTTTCTTTGAATGTTCCCCCTCCAAGTTCCAAGAGTGTTTCCTTTGATTGGGATAGTCTTGTCGAGCCTTGTCTTCCTTCCGCTGCACCTTTCCAAATAAAGGTCAGAGTGAATTCCACAAATGTCTATTGATGTATGGTGGATGAAGGATCCTCTACAAGTATTATATCCTCTTTGACTTGGAAAGCTTTGGGTTCCCCAAAGTTTTTGACAGCTGAGAGTCAGTTGTTAGCCTATGATAGAAGACCTGGTGAATCTATGGGTGTTATTCCTCAATTGCCTATCACTTTAGGTGGGAAGACTGTCTTAATCGATATGATGGTGGTCGATAGCCCTTTAGACTTTAATATGCTACTTGGGCGTGATTTTGTCTATGCTATGAAGGCTGTGGTGTCTTCACTCTTTCGAGTAATGTGCTTTCCTCATAATGGGAATATTGTCACTATTGATCAGCTTGCATATGATAATCACCACCCTAATTCGAATTTACTGCAGAATGCCCCTTGGTTTGTTCCAAGTGTTCAAGTAGACTCTACCCCGCCACGGGTCAATTATGTGGCATTGAATCCTCAATGTTCAATCGCTTCTGAGAAGGATATTTTGACCTATTATTCTCCTTCTTGGGACTTGGTCCCGACAATTGACTGAGAGATTCTTCCTATAGGGACATGGGACCCTTTAATTCCCTTTGTTGATCCTTGTAGTTCCCATGATTTCCTAGAACTTGTTTTTCCTTCACAGGAGGAACTCTTTGAAGCCATGAGTTTTGACTACCAAAGGAGTCCTTGGCCTGAGCCCTGCAAGGGGTTTGTTCAGCAGAACTATTATGCGTAAGCTGCAAGGCTGCGTCGTTCCTTGTACCATATTGTATATATAAGGTACGCATTTTCGAGTTTTGTATTCTATAACACAAGATCTTATATGAAGTTCATATGTGGGATGTATTAACTTCTTGTCTAGTGTTCCTATTTATGTATACAGAACTTGGAAGATTTCTCCTTTGGAAGTTTATGGTTGGTCCGTTCTGACAGGTATTGGTTATTGAAGCTGGCATATAGGTTAGGTTTTTCCACCTGCATTGTGCACTTATCAGTTTCCTTTCCCATTTTGGCGTTAGGATCGACCCCACCAAGTTATGGTGCGGAACCTTCTCATTGCTTAGAAGTATCATGACTTGTGTGGTAGAGCCTTCCTTATCATGGGTTCCCTAGTTAGTACCTTGTTGTCCCTTGGCGCCCATGCAGATTTTTTGTCCTTAGGCTCGGGAGTCCTCTGTAGTCCCACCATGACTTATGCGTTGGAGACTCATTCCTCTTAGCTTCTTCGCTTTGTTCTGGCCTAATACCCTAGAGGCTCCTTTGTGTTGAGTTGTACTACTGCATTGCATGTTGACCATTTGCACCTTTTGGCCTGGACCCGGCTTCACTTGGACTCGTGTTTAAGCCAACTTTTTCCCTTGATGGCTGCAAAATCAACCTTGCATACCTTTGACTTCTGCAACTTGACACACCTTGACCCATGGAAGGAACATACCTTTGAGTGTCACTGACCAATTTTCGTCTCCCTGCATTGAGCATAGGAATGTTCCACTCCCAGGAACTAGATCATTTGTTTCATCGACACTCGTTCTTTCCACTATACTATAGCATTATTTTATTCTTTTTCGAGCTTAACAGAAAAAGAAAAAAAAAATAAAAATTCCAAAAAGAGCAGGAATGGGACAATATTTCCATTTATTATTGGCAGCTAGAGTCAGTCATGTCGCCCTTGAACAAATCACTCAAAACAAAGTCTCTTTCGTGTGGGTGGGAATTAGTTTGACTTAGGTACGCCTTAACCTTGTTATTGAGTCAGTTCTCCCCCGATTGGTTATCTCTTCCAATCATATGGAGGGTTCGTTCATGCTTCCTGCATGATGAACTTATGCAGATTCATCATATGCTGCCATATAGTCACATTAGTCGTGCTTTTGTTCAAGGGAAGTTAGCCTGAGTTGGCCTTTCTGCAGTGTCTCTTGACTCATTTTTCAGTCGGCCATCCTGGTTGTCAGTGTCATGTCTATCATCACATCAGTTATATTGGTCCTTTACTCATGCCGGTTTGAGAAGATCTCCATTGACTTCTTGTTGGCGGGTCTTTTCCTTATCGACGATGACATCTTGCTCTGAGGGCAGGCCTAGAGCTGCACCCTGGCCCTATTTTCATTATTGATAGGTCACCTTGTGCTCAACATCGATCAGTATCATGGGTCTTTGACTGAGTGGTTTCCCTTGTGTTCGACGTCAGCTTACATTATCACACATTGGGATTCATGCAGTACCTTGGTTTCCATTTGACCCTATTGGTGGACACCTCGCCTCTGTGTCAGCTTTCATTATTGGTTGGTTCAGAGGGTTTCTGCCGTGCGCTAGCCACATCTTGTGTACGCCGGAAACATACTTCGGTTTGGTTATTACATCTCTTTCGTCTGATTCCTTCCACATTATTGGCCTACGGGTTACACTCGCGCTAGATTGATGAAGGATGCCTTAATGCCTTCCTTCTAGCGGATCTTTCCCTATCAACTTCGACTCATTGCTCTGGGGCAAAGATCTAAAGTCCATTTGGCAGTACCTTAGGGTTTGCAGTGATTAGTGGCAGATCCTTCGCTATCGACAATGGGAAACCATCATTGTCTCCTAATCGATAGATTCTTATAGGTGTTCGAAGCCAGCTCATTTATTCACACTTGTTGGTTTATATTGGGTACGTTGACGCTCATTATCATTATCGGTGAGTAGTCTCGCGTTTGTTAACGGTATACATCAATGACCGATAATCAAACGATTTCTCACATGGTCGACTTCAGATCATTTATTCCCATGGTGTAGAAATTTACCACGGCGGTCGGTGAAGACCTCAGGTTGTATCAACATTCATTAGTTCACTTAACAGTTGCTCCTATTGCTGCTAGTTGATACCACTCCATCTTATATGTTGCAGTCAGTCATGGTGACATTCTATATGTTGGCACCTGATTTTGCAGTGTAGTACCATCCTTTTCCATCATGTTCAGTTGGTACCTTTGGGATCAGTCTTTGATATCAGTGATCCGTTGTATTTTTCAGCATCATTGACAGTTTTATATGTGATATTCAGACATGTACTT
>APFE031335302.1:88606-100951 GCA_000404065.3 Pinus taeda
TTTATGATGTTCATGTTTGAATTTCATGTATGAATGGTTGTTTAAAGTTCATAACTAACTTCCTTCTTTTATAACATAAAGATGATTTTTGTATAAGTCTTTGTCTATATACTGCTGCATTCTTTGGAATTGTTTGTTTTGCAGGACAAAGGAGCGCTAGGGACTTGAAGAAGGGTTTGGACCCTTGAGGAACTTCTCGAACGTAGGACCTGAGGTACGCCCTTCTTACTTTAGAATTTGCTTATTATAGCATAATGGTTGTGTGAATGTGTGTTTCTCTGTTTAGACAACTTTCAGTCTGCTAGGGTTTCCACCCAAAAGCCCTAGGGGAGCAAATCCCTCAACAGTTTTGTCGTTAATGAATTTGATGAATTGAACTAAATATTGTGAGGACTTTAATTAAATTTGAATCTGAATAAGTTATAAAAACTACAACATTTTTTTTTTTTTAAAGTATTAACTAATTTATTTGTTAGTAGCTAAAAATTGATTTTAGAAAACTAGAATTCTAGAAAAGAAACAACTTTGATATTTTTATGTCTTTTTAGAAATTTGATGCAAATGTAAACTTAAATCAAAGAATAGATGAATCACTAATTTTTCTGAATCATTATAATGTAATTATTATGCTTCAGAAAAAAAATCTCTATGAACTACTTAATCTTGCAAGATAGAAACTGAGAAAAACTACAAAGTAAATCTTCTATTGCTTTTCAAAATGTGTCTCACATCAAGAAAAATAATCTACTATAAATTACTGTTGAATGAAAAGAAACTATGATTATCCCTGCATCTTAACCATTCAGAAAATAAACCTACATGAACTGAAAACAAATCATTTGAACATCTATTTAACAAAATGAAATTCTGGAAATGATTATGGCATCTAATGTAATGAAAAATGACAAAACAAATCAAGTATCTATACTATGAAATCACAAAACAAATCAAGCATTTACACTATGAAATTCTGGAAAGAATATAGTGAAAGCATAACATGAAAATGAAGCGATAAATGATAAAAACAAAACTATAAAAAAGAATCTCAATGTAAAAAGATATAAATAGAACCTCTTCTATTGCAGGGGACCTCTACAACAGATGGTTTTGAATATGATCTTTACTAGCTGCGCATTAGAAATCCATAATACTTCTTCATTCCAAATAAGAAAACAAAGTTTGCAGTCATATCATAATTCATGTACTATCTATATAATTGCTGACCTGATATTTATACAAGCTCGTCATTAATTGTTTGGAGGTTTTTACGCCTATTGGGACTTAAAACATTCTATCTAAAACTCAGAAAATAGAGTTTCGTTGCTTAACGATTTTCTACGTCGCAGAGCAAATCATGAAGCATAATGGCTTTGGATTCCTGGCTCACTTGTACCAACGCTAGTTTACCACTCTATTGACCGTGTATCTGGAAATTTCCTGCTTGATTTGAGTCGTTTATTGACACATAAGTGCATTGTTTTCTCACGCAACAACAAAATAGGGCTTCAAAGAACCTAAAATATCTCCCAAATGGTAATGAATTTGGGAAAGCCACTCATTGAAAACTTAATTGGGCCCGTTCTAAGTTGATTGGTCAAAACCACTGCAATTTTCCCTTGATCTTTCCCTGGAGGTCCACCTATGTGAGCTGGGTGGAATTTGACCAATCACAATCTATATTGGAGCTTCTATAAACAATTCCCATGTGTTGGATTTCATTCTAGAGTGGTGCTACTATCTCAACCATGGAAGTAGTTACAAAAAGTTAACAAATATGTAGCAACTTGAACTTGCTAAACTGTCATTAGTAAAACCATTCAAAAATCTTCTTAATTCATTAAAAATAATGGAAATAATGATAATAAACCATGTAAATATGTATGCGGAAATTTGGTGCATTTTATGGAGGAATATGGTTAAAAATGCTAACAATGGATGAATGGAATGATGTAAAATGGATAGTTCGGTTAATGGAATTATGACAATTTGGAGGCCCAACACCCATCCTGAAGGATTTGCTGTGAAAGGACATGAACATAAAGTATGCAAACTTGTGAAATCCTTGTATGGCCTCAAACATGCACTACGAGCTTGGTATGAAAAACTAATTGAGCATCTTCCGAAACTCAATTTCAAACATTATGATCTTGATGATGCAACTTTTTTTGTCATGAAAGTTGGCAAAACAATTGTATATCTTGTGGTATATGTAGATGATATTTTGATGATAGGGAACAATGAGAGCTACGTTGCATCCATAAAGAATGAATTGAGGAAAGGTTTTGAAATGATTGATTTGGGCTATGTTCATTACTATATTGGTATTGAAGTAACTCAACATCCGAAGTCCATATTCCTTTCTCAAAATAAGTACATTGGAGATCTATTGAATAGGTTTGGCATGGCTAAATGCAATCCTTTGACTACTCCAATGGAATAAAACTTAAAGCTCACATCCATTGAAGGAAAAGAATTTGAGTATGCAACAAAGTATAGACAGCTTGTAGGAAGTCTCAACTACCTTACTACTACTAGACCAAACATTTTGTTTGTTGTTGGAATCCTCTCCAAGTTTATGCAAAAGCCTTGTGAGGGACATTGGTCTACTGCAAAAAGAGTTCTAAAGTACTTGAAGGGAACTCGAGACTTTGGACTCAAGTATACACAGGTGGGTGACTTCAACTTGATTGGATACTCTAATTCAGACTTTGATGGAGAAAAAAAAACTGGGGTATCTACTTCGGGTTATGCTATGAGTCTTGGATCAAGAGCTATCTCCTGGAGATCATGCAAACAATCAGTCGTAGAAGATTCCACAAAAGAGGCAGAATATGTGGCAACAACTGAGGCAACAAAATAAATTGTGTGACTCAGGAAAATTCTGGAATATTTACAGGTAAAACAAGTACATTCGACTCCACTCATGATTGAAAATACCTCGGCAATAAAGTCTGTCAAGAACCCAAAGTTCCATGATCGAACGAAGCACATCAATACAAAATATCATTTAATTCGACATCATGTTGAGGCCAAAACAATCCATCTTCGCCATTGTTCCACTAATGAGCAGATTGCAGACATATTCACCAAAGCACTTGGAAGAGAAAAGTTTGAAAGATTCAGAACAATGCTTGGACTCACCAACATCCCTTCAGATTAAGGGGGGGAATGTTGACACCTAATCATTAGGATTGGGTGAACAACTGTAAATAGTGTAAAGAAATAATAGAGAAAATGGAGAGTCATCGGGAGATGAAACTCAACTGTCACTCCCTTGTGTATATAATAATGAACAACCTAAATGAATAACAGAATCTCATTTTGAGGAGTTACCTCATGGCCTAACGTATTTAATTTGGCTCCTATAAAAGCCAATACAAAATTAAAATTAAAAATTCCATATATAACTTCACAAAAAATAGGGTTGGTTTTAAAGGATATGAGGTTTTTTTAAGGATCAAAGAGGAGTTTGTCCAGCAACACAAGGACATTTCGACCTAATATATCATTATGATCTTGAAACAAAATTAGGTATATATGAGGAAATTCCACCTAAAGGAAATATTAATAAAATATATTGCATTGTAATCTTGAATTTGCAAGTTCATTTAGCATAAGACAACTGAACCAATACATCAATAACAGATTCTCGAAGAAAAAAAATACCCAAAGTTGTGAATGCATGGTTAAAGCCTTTGGAGTTAGCAAGACATTGACCAAGGAAGGAATTCTTTATGACTTGGGTTGTGGTTGGTATGAAACCATTTCTTAATGCATTTAAGAAATCTATTTAAGCCCTATTTATAGGGTTGAAAAGTCATAACCAAAGGAATATGCAAAACATTTGATTGTTGAATAGTGAAACTTGAAACTTTCCATTGAAAACAACATTGAAACTTCAATATAGTAATATACCTATTATTTAAGGCAAGTTCCAACGTACTTGGATTTTTGAATAGTGAAGCGGCTAAGACTGAAGGTAACACATGTTGAAGGTGACGCGCGACTGCCTGAGGGTCGATATGGAGTATGGATAGAGCATACACTGGCAACTGACCGATATGGAGTTTGGACTTAGGTTCACACTAACAGTTCCCCAATATGGAGTCTAGATCGTGCAATAGTGAGTAGTGATTGATTACTGAAGGTATCGACGTATGAGTTACAGGCTTGAGAAATGAGAAATAAATTTTGGAACGACTGACATATAGTTTTTAGCAATGAGGCATACCTAAACTTGAAAAACTCATGCTCGTCGAGTCAAGGTTGAAAGTCAAATAAATCAGAATCAATCGTAGGAATATGATTTAATCGGAAAGTCGCAAGTCAAACTTGCGCTGACCATGAGTTAAACTTGGTCAACGTGAGTTTGACTTGTGAAAATTTGGATCAGATCATTTGGACAGTGAGTAGATTCTGATTCGTGATTAGTCACGATTGATCGTCGAGTCCTGTTTCACTTCTTGTAACTGAAATCTGAATTGAAAATAGAAGAACTTGCAATTGAAACTAATTGTGAATTTTCTAAATTAAATGTGGCCCATCGACATCGTTTTTATTTGCGGTTGGGTGCATCGACAGAAGAGATTCATTTTAAATCAAGTTCATGTAGAAAATATTTTATGGAAGATGTTTGTTTTATGTCGAGGAAGACATAGTGATATTTTTTATTAAATTTGAATAGCAATAGTATCTACTTTGTATCTTCTGTATCTCATTATTTTTATCTCCTGTAACTCATACATAAATTGTTGTCATAGTGGACATGTAGCATTAAGGTCCACTCCTTTTAATCCATAGTTTTGCATGCAAAACTTTGTGTCACTTGTGCCGCAAAACCTTCATTGTAGAGTGTGGAGTTAACACCTACCTTTGCATGACAAAAGCTACACATACCTTTTGACTTGGTTTTTTCACCTTTTGTCCATTCTTTGTGTGGAGTCTGGGACAAAATGCTCCACATACTTTTTTCCATACCTCTATGTGAGTGTAACTTTGCACATTTTCTTTGCTTCAACTAATATCAAAAGCATATGTGAGCTTCTTTCAAGGCATGAATACATGCTTCAATCATGGAAATTAGCAAATTTTCTAAAGCAAAAAATAACCATGGAGTTAACCTTTTCCATTTCAAATATTTTAGGATTATATTGAGAGTTTTTTAGAGATATTAATTGGCCCTCTACTTTTACCTTTTCTTAATATAAATTGCATCTCTTATTACATTTCTAATCAAGAGATTTACATAAAATACTGGATCAAAGGGACAAGGAATTTTCATAAATGCTTCCTTGTTCATTAGAATAATAAATGGTTAACATGTGAGTTGGGCTCCAATTTCTTGGAAATTAATAATTGTTCTGAAAAATGACTACTCTTGTTTGAATCTAGAAATATGTCTAAGCTTTGAAAATGGATTTTCCTCCGAATTGATCTTGGAAAGGTCCTTATTAAAGGCTTCTCTATATCTCCTCCACTATAATGAATGGCTTGTATGTTGAAAAGTATAACATAGCTCCCTTCTTAAATGCCTGATCATCCCATTGTCAGCAAGAGCTCCTCCTTTTCCCCAAATTGGAGCTAAAAAAACATTGAGTGCTTAATTACGATCCAACCTGAGAAATTTTGATTAACACTGGAACTCAAGAGCTATTCAATTTAAAGTGCGCTAATAGGATTCATCATTCTTTCATTGAATAAGTATATTGTTTTTGAATTTGTAATTTACTTGTAGTATGTGGTACTGACCTTATTTCACGTGAAAGGGTTTTTATTCTTGGACTATGACAATGATAGTAAGATTTAGGCCTTTTGTAGTATTTGTACCCCATGATCATTTTTGCAAGATGTATGTCCCGTGTGGAAAGAAATAATCATTTAGTTATTACCTCCTAAACTAAAGAATTGTCTCTTTTATTAGGTGCCATGTAACGTCCTCTACAAATTGAGGATGAATGGGACGTAATATCCTATCCATCCCCGTAGGCTATAGTCCTCCATAAAGGGGAAAAAACCCCAAAATACCCATTGTTGGGCACGTTTTGGGGAAACTGGACTTTAAAAACCCAAAATTGGGGTTTGGAGTAAGGTTTACTCAATCACTTAAGAATATGAAACCCCTCTAGAAAATCTATAAATAAAGAAGATTGAATTCATTTTGGATCACCAAGTGTGGATTAATTCATTTGTTCTTGAGCATTAGGTCTGATAGTTTTTTACCCCTTTTATCTCTTGCCAATTTTGGTGGTGAAAGATTCCACCCTAGTTGACATTCAGTTATTATCTCTCTATTTGGGCACAAGGGTCTCTGGTTGGTCAGCAAATTCTGTTGGATATTAGCCCCTTGTCTTTTTCTGGGCACAAGGTTTCTGTTACAGGTGAATGAATTTGGAGGATAGTGCAAGATAGCTTAGTTCTATTTAGCATACACCTCTCTTGAAGGAAGAAAAAAATTTTCTGAGTCCTTAATATCTTGTTTTGGGAAAAGTAATTACCTTAGTTAGTGGGTTCGTTTATAGCACCTGGAGTAGCAAAACTCTTTGCATTATTTAGTTTTTGGATGCATAGTTAAAAGGAGCACTTCCCTAGTTATTAATTCTCAACCTTAGCAAAGGAATCATGTTTGCATATCTCATATCATATTTAGTAGAGGTAGAGTTTAATTGTCTTGTCTATCCATGAAAGGAAGGCGCACTAGGATTAGGATTTAAGAAAGTTGAGAAATTGTTGTACATGTTTCCAAACTCATTGTACCTTCTATACTAAAGGAAAAGTGAATAGTAGTGTTTGAAATTTTTAGTTATTTCCTGTTTCAAAGAGTAATAAATAGTGATGTGATTTGATTTTCAAATATGTGTACTTGTTGTTACGTTCTTCAGTGGCATGTGCTTCCTTGTTCAGAACAAGAGTTTTTCTATACTATCTAGCCTCCAAAGCTTCTTCAATGCAAACTATATATCAACACATGCCCTCGTACTCCAAATCATCTAAGGCATCACCCCAAAGAAGCTCCAAAGTAGACCAATGTGCTTTGGTAGGCCAACTCCAACCCCATGTCACCATACAAGTGTTGAAATCACTGCTACAAAAACTATTTTGAAGTGTTACGTCCTACACCAATTCTTATGATGGATGCCCAAAGGGGTTCTAGAACAAGGCTCAACATTCATTGCCACATTTAAGACTTTTCAAAGGGATTGGTCCCTTTAAACCATACCAATTTTTACACTTTCACAATTTGGCCTTGTTCCTATCAATTTATATCTTGTATTGAAAAGTCAATCCTATTTTACCTGTTTATTAACTTTAGGATCAATTATAGCTCAGCTCCAGCAAAATGTCAACAAATTTGTGGGTTAAGTTGGAATTTATCCAAATACTATCACACATGTATATATAATCACACGTTTTCCTTTTTAGATCTTGATTGGTTGAACAATAAGGTTCGCTACCTATGTAATTATGTGCCATACCTCCACATCAACACTCACAGATAACAATCTTCTTAATTCTTCATCTATGTGCATAGTAAGGTCCCTTTTGGTTGCTATTTTTGATGGAGCAACCTCTGACAGTGCACCTTTTACCACAAAGATGTTGTTGTTGGATAGAAATCTCAAGAGGAGTCTTACACCAAACATATAAATGGATATTGTATATCACAATAATAAGAATTAAGATATGAAGATGTGGTAGACCCTAAACTTTGTGCATTCAATCCATTAATTTTTCTTTTACGGTAGATTTCGATCTGCATAGTAGATGTGTTGTGGCACTTGAGTGTGTTCGCATAAAAAATTCTAAGTCCAAACCCAGATTCTCATGTGTCATGGAAATTCAACATATCCCTTGTTCACCTAATAAATACTTGTAACTCATCTTAGGGTACTCATGTACAATCTCAACTCATCCCACTTAACAAGTTACCAAGACAAGGCTCATCACATCCAACCTTGGTCTAAAACAATTAAGCAACACAATTTACTTTTTGACATGCCATAACATCTGACATGCCTTAGAATGCCTTGGAACTATGTGGCATGCATTAACATCCCCTACATTCCTTGGCATGCTTTGACACTCCCTATCACACCGTGGCACTTCCTGACTTGCCTCGGTAGTTTAGCATACCTTAGCATTGCCTAGCATATAACCTTGTTACTTCCTCCTTAACACACCTAGAACTCATTGAAACTCCCTCTCACACACTCTTATTTGTTCATTTCTATGCATTTTGACCTAGTGATTCCTTATGTTTCCCTGAAACCCCCTAACACTCCATAGCTCACCCTCGCTCCTGACACATCTTGGCCTACCGCCTTAACACTCTAGCATTCCTTGGCGCTACATAGTATACCTTGTCACTCTCTCCTTAGCACACTTAGAGATCGCTGCCACTCTTGGTCACAAACTCTTATTCATTCATTTCAATGCATTTTTACCTAGTGTTCCCTTGTGTTTCCCTAGCACTCCTTATCACTCCTTGACACGTGTTGTTACACCCTAGCACCTATGACATCTTGGTATGTCGCCCTAGCCTCTAGCATGCCTTAACACTGCCTAGCATACCTTGTCAATTTGTCCTTATCACACCTAGAACTCACTGATACTTTTAATCACAAACTCTTATTTGTTCATTTCCATTCATTTTTACATAGTTATCCCTTGTGTTTCCTTGGCATTCCCATCTAACACTTCCTTTCATGCATTGGCACATCTTGGCTGCATGTCGCCCTATAAATCTAGCATTCCTTAGCATTGCCAAGCATGCCTTGTAAATCCTCCTTAACACACTCGGAACTCACTGAAACTCCATGCCACACACTCTTATTCCTTCATTTCCATGCATTATGACCTAGTGCTCCCTTGTGTTTCCCTAGCACTCCCTAACACTCCTTCACACACATTGGCACACCATGGTACTTGTCACATCTTAGTAGGCTTTCCTAACACTCTGTTGTCTATTAGCACTGCTTATCATACGTTGTCACTCCCTCCTTAGCACACCTATAACTTGTTAAAACTCCCTATCACACATGCACATTCATTCATTTACATGTAATTGAAACGAGTCCTCCCTTGTGTTTCCTTGGCAATCCCTAGCATGTGTTGGCACCACATCCTAGAACCTAGCACACCTTGGCATGTCTTGACATGTCTAACATTCCTTGGAACTTTCTAACATGTGTTAGCACTTCCTGAAATTCCCTAAACACCTTAGCACTCCCTAGTTTTCATGCCCTCATAGATAACTTTGTGACTTGGGAACCTAACCAAGTCATTGAAAAAATAGTGTTGTGCCTAGACCAAAGTCTCCCTTTGTATCAAATTTCTTTTTCCATCCTTTTATCACAATCGTAGGATTTACTCCTACAAGTCCTAATATGAAATTATCCTAACACATTTCTTCCATGGGACACTTAGAATGCACTAACACTCCCTAGAATAATCTCTTATTCATTCATTTCCCTAATTCTCCCTTATGATTCACTGACACTCCCAAACACTCCTTGACATGCATTGACACTATCTGGCATATGTTAGCACGCCTTTCCATTCCTTGGCACGTCATGTCACTCCTTAATTATCATGCCCTCATAACTACCCTTATTTTCTTTTAGACTTAGGAACCTAACCAAGTCCTACCTCGACTACAACAACTTTACCAAGTTACATTTACTACAACTAGAATATGCCTTATTCCCCTAATGGCCTATAAATCATCTTAGGTTTCTCATGTCCAATCTTAACTCATACCACTTAACAAGTAACCAAGTCAAGGCTCACATCCAACTGTGCCCATAAAAAAATGAAGAAACATAGTTTACATCTTCACATGCCATAACATCTGGCACGTATAACAATCCATTGGCACTACATGGCACACATTATCATCCCCTGCATTCCTTGGAATTATTTTCCACTCCCTAATAGACCCTACCACTCCCTAACATTCCCTAACACTCTAACACGCCTTGTCACTACCTAGAATATACCCTTGTCACTCCCTACATAATTGGAACTTGCTGACACTCCCTATCACACACTCTTATCGCCCTTGTGTTCTCGTGGCACTCCCTGACACACATTGGCACACCTTAGGACTTGGAACATCTTGGCATGTCTCCTTGGCACTCTAGAATTCCTTGGAACTACCTAGTGTGCCTTTTCACTCCCTCCTTAGCACACCCAGAATTCGCTGACAATCCTTGTCACACACTCTTATTGATTCATTTCCATGCTTTTGAAACTAGTGCTCCCTTGTTTTTCCTTGACACTCCATAACTCTCCCTGGCATGCATTTGCACACCTTAGAACCTAGCACATCTTGGCATGTTTCCCTGGCCTCTAGAATGCCTTAGCACTACATAACATACCTTGTCACTCCCTCCTTAGCACACCCTGAAATCACTAACACTTCCTGTCATAAACTCTCAATCATTCATTTGCATGCATTATTTTCACCTAGTGCTCCCTTGTGTTTCCATTACGCTCCCTAACACTTCCTAACACTATTTAGAACACCTTGGCACCTAGCACATATTGGCTTCATGTCACTTTGGCACACTAGAATGACTTAACGATGCTTAGCATACCATGTCACTCCCCTCTTACCACACCTGGAACTCATTGACACTCTCTATCACACACTCTTATTCATTCATTTCCATGCATTTTGACCTAGTTCTCCCTTGTGTTTCCCTAGCACTCGATAACACTCAACACACATTGGAACACCTAACTGAAATGAGTTTCACTAACAATCAATCCAAAAACCCTTTCAAATTCTAGCTAGTTACTTGTTCTTCACTAAGATATTAGGGTTAAGTTTACTGTATAATGTTCAGTGTGAAAATATTACTAGGTTTTGTTATTGTATTAGTTGGAAGGTGGCTAAGACACAAGCATGATGGTAAGGTTCCTCAACCTTTGAATGTAAAACTAACCCACAAATATATGACTATAAGATCTTTGGGAAATTGTAGTTCTCTAAAGAGATTCATGGTAGTGATTTTCCCATTGCGCTAGACCCAAGAACTTGATTGTTAATTAGATGCAAAGAAGTGGTAGTTTGATGCCATAAATGTCAAATGTACAGTTCAACAACATGATGGAGGCTTACCTCTAACATCAACATTCAGTTTTTTATCTTCGTGGCGCAAACCCCACGATGTCCAAGTGTGACACCCTCCTTGCAACAAAACCCTTCGAGTAGTTACCCAATGACTTCCTTGCCTTTGATTGCCCTCTCCTCATCTTGTTCACTATCAGTTCCTTCTCCCTTACTCTCATCTCACTGTGCTCTTTTGCTTCCTATTCTCCTTATCCCAATTTCTTTTCTCTTTCTACTTCTCACTCCATCCTTCTAGTTAGTTAGGGCTTGGCTAACTAGATTTTCCCTCTTCCTAGGTATGTTCTAGAATCGACAAGGTGTGAGGGAGGAGAAAAATCCATTCATGTGTGATAATAGGTTGCAAAATATCTACCTGCCCTCATTGACTGCAACAAGGCCTATAAATATTATGCTTGTGAGTGTCTATGAGTCTCTTCTTAGGTCTTGGGTCGAATTATTTTTTCTCTTTAAGCTATATGAGTCGAGCTATATGCTCTTTAACCCCCCCATAAATACAGTTCCTTATACTTGTATCATGCCCTTGGTATAAATAAATATGTATGGGTTATTATGGTATATGTTGAACTTTGGTTATTACCCTCACCTTGAAGTCATTGAGGTTCCATATAACTCCCCCTAGTTAATACAAGGTTCATTGAGTTAAGAAAATGTGGCATCAATAATTATAAGTGGTTACGTTAAGGAAGGACCATTGGTTCAAGCCTCATCAATGGAGATTTATTCGATGGTGTTGAAAATGCAACAAGATGATGGAGCTTAGTGAAAAGAAGTCGCCTTCACTAAGTGGGCCCGCAGGCTATTTTTGGTGCAAAGTCTATTTTTAGACATATGGATCATGGTCTATGAGTTGCAGGATGCTATTTGTGGATGATTGGTCATGTTGGTAAAATATATGGACCTCTATTTTTAGACATATGGGCGAGTCTATTTTTAGACTGCCAGGTCAAAAATAGAAAAGTCAAATATTATTATCTCACAATAATATTTGGACTATAAACTTAATCTTATTCTCTTGGAGCACTTCAGTTTGAGCTACGGATGTGGCACACGCAATTGCATGAAGGAAATACGTGGTTCTTATGGGTTAGTTGAATATTTGCATGCATGACTTTAGTTAGAACTCAAGTGAATTGAGTTTAGTGGACTGGAGGTGCAGTTGATGGAGTTGTGTTCAGTTTAGCTTTGTTAAACTGGTTGTATTTAGTCTAACT